>JARSSU010026861.1:0-14452 GCA_029619165.1 Eurosta solidaginis | reverse complement strand
GGCACCAGTAGCAGATTTTTGCTCGAAGGTTCCATCGGAACCTACAGGTCATTCCTGCCGCAATTTAGAAAGTATAAAACTAGAAACTCGGTAATATATATTCTAATATATCATAGAAGATATCCTGAAAAAATCACTTTGATCGGAGCTATATATATTTATATCCCATACAACCGATCGTTCAGATAGAAAGATTTTGGCCATTTCTCCCTTCATTTAGAAAGTATAAACGTGAAACTCGGTGATATATATTTTAATATATAGAAGATTTTCTGACAAAAACCACTTAATCGGAGCTATATAGAGTATATATCCCATACAACCGATCGTTCGGATAGAAAGATTTTGTGCAATTTCACCCTTAATTCCAATATAAAAACGTTAAACTTGGTGGTATTTATTCTAATATATCATAGAAGATTTCCTGAAAAAATCACTTTGATCGGAGCTATATGTATACTAATTTATCATAGAAGATTTTCTGAAAAAATAACTTTGATCGGATCTATATATATTATACATCCATACAACCGATCGTTCAGATAGAAAGATTTTTAGCCATTTCTCCCTTAATTTCCAATATAAAAATGTTAAACTTGGTGGTATTTATTCTAATATATCATAGAAGATTTCCTGAAAAAATCATTTCGATCGGAGCTATATATTATATATATCCCATACAACCGATCGTTCAGATAGAAAGATTTTAGCCATTTCTCCCTTAATTTCCAATATAAAAATGTTAAACTTGGTGGTATTTATTCTAATATATCATACAAGATTTCCTGAAAAAATCACTTTGATCGGAGCTATATATAGTATATACCCCATACAACCGATCGTTCAGGTAGAAAGATTTTGACAATTTCTTCCTTAATTTCCAATATAAAAACGTTAAACTTGGTGATATTTATTCTAATATATCATAGAAGATTTCATGAAAATCCATTTCGATCGGAGCTATATATAATATATATTCCATACAACCGATCGTTCAGATAAGGGAGGTTTTGTCATTTTTTATTTTTAATTCATCTTAAAATAGTTTAGGTATGTACATATGTTCACTATATATTTCTTATCTTATACATCCGATTATTTGGAGATTACGAACGGGATAAGATTATTGTTCAGTCCCATTCATGAAAGGTATGAAGTATTCGGCACAGCCGAAGACAGTCCCGTCCTTACTTGTGTTTTTGTGTTTAGTGCAATTTTGCTTTAGTTTAATTCACTTCTATGTGAAATATATCAATATTCGTACAAGCGTAGCAATTTGCATAGTTTCGTTTTATATGCAATTTAGTGTTCAGCGATTTTTAATATGTGAAACTTTTGAGAATTTCATAACTAATTTAGTATATATATTTTTTTGTGTCCAATAAACACACAAACGTATACAAATAACTGTCAATCAGATTTACATATTCACTTTGATCACTTGTAATTAGTATCTTAAAGTAGAAACGGTATACAAGGGTTTAATAAAATATTGCACATACATACACACCGGTATACTACTTACAAGTCTAGGTATAGAGTTGAAGTCATTCAAATTTTGCTCATACACATACATGTGGGTTTGGTTTTTGTGTGTTTTGGTTCTGTAGTGTAGAGTTAATGACCTCAATTATTTTAATTAGTTTATTGTTTGTTGTATCTAACAGACATCTGAATTTGTCGGTAAGTAAGTAATTAAAATTGCACTGGGTCATGGCCTCCGTTTTTTAAACTCCACTCTCTTCCTTGCGCCGATAACTGTGCAATGTAAACATGATTTCTAGCTAATAGAATTTTCTGTTCAAAAACATACGTACTTAGTACCTGTTTGTATGTTTTCATATAACACAAGTACAAAAATATGTCATGACATGAACCACTAATTTCTTTAGCACAGTTAGGTTAGGTTGAACCGGCCGTTTAATAAAGACTGAATGGGTCCATAGTCTTACCAGAGTTTGTTTGACGACCCAACGGAAGTACCCCAATCACGTACCGTCCTCTTGGTAAATACTATTGATTTTCTAGGACCTAGCTTAATTGCTGCCTCTAGATCTGGCAACGCTACCGCCCTTTATAACTGTAGCCTTGACCAGGCGAGTGCCAGTGAGCACGAACACAGAACGTGCTTCAACCGTTTCCAGCTGCAGCTCGCACTTCCAACAACTACTGTTCCTGACGAGGCTTAACTTATAAGCATGTGACGCCTGAAGGCAGTCTCCAGTTAGTATGCCCATCGTGAGTTTTAAGCCTTCTCTGCTCAGAGATGTGAGCCACTGTGTGAGTTTTTTGCAGCCCCGCGCTTTTGTCCACGTAGTTCCTGCTTGATTGATAATATGCAACTCCTGTCTCCTTTTAATTTCTCTCAAACGGATCGAGACGTCTATCGTCATTTCAGTGAGTGTTGAACCCTCCTTTGTTAACTCATCGGCCTTTTCGTTATCTTCTATCCCTTTATGGCCGGGAACCCAGTATAGATATCGTTTTTCCAATGCTTCTTTGCATTTCAGAACACTTCTTGATGAAGTACTGTGTGAGATTATTGCCTTAATCGCCGCCTTACTATCAATATATATATTGATGCGACTGCTGCTTAATCGAGCTTTCTCGAGAATTACAATAAACAGCAGACCCGACCCCTTCCATTAATTTGAAACCATCCGTATACACGTGTTAAGTATTTTCTGCCATTTCTGCACCCTGGCACCAACCCTCCTGCTCAATTGTGGCCGCAAGATCTCTTTCGAAGCTCAGGCACTTGGATACTTTGTGCTACGTTGTATACAAAATTCTATACAAATATTTTAGCCAAATTCGAAACTTCCGCTATTGACCGTGGTCTAAACGACGCTTAAATCTAAGTATTTCGAAATTAGATATTTCCCAGGTCACTAATACCGACATGACTCAACTTTTTCCCGTTTTAAGTTAGAAGTGTTAAAGTGTATATAAAGAGTAAGTTGGAACTCTGCCTAAAATTAGTGCTCCATAGAATTAAAAAAAAAGGAGTGAATACCAGGTACTTGTGAATTTCGCTGAGTAAAAACCCGAATTTAAGTTAACTAGAGCTCGCGTAGGGGCTTAATTTGAACCACATTAGGGGTACCTTTACTAGAAACAAATAGTTTCCGAGTTGTTAGGAAGTGCTTCGTCGGCTTCTCGTCGGTAACAAAGAATACCGACAAGTTATAATTTTCGCCTTATAAGCAAAAGCGAATTATTGTAGTCGAATTATCGTTTTGTTATCGGTTTTTTATCGCAGAGTCATCGGGTCCTTATTGGTTTTTAATTGGCTTGTTTTCGGAGGGCTACAAATGTTCTTGCGATTTTATGTTGAAGTTTTATAGGTGGATATCTGTTTCATAGCAAATCGATGAGTCGTCCATATATTAAACCGTTGATAACAAACTGATAACGAGGCATTAACACTTCGATAGCAAATTTGATGACACGCTGTCTGGTTTTGGTTACTGCTCCGTTTTTGACTTCTAATCTTTCCTGGAAATGATCGGAGCAAAAAGTTTCCCAAACCTTCCAAAATGCTAAAATACCCGTAAAATAACGGGGTACTTTGATTGCCCTGTAACTGAATAGTATGCACTTATTAGGAATTTTTTAAAGATTTCCCAAAATCTGTTCATCAACGTCAAGTTATTATTACATTTTTTATAAGGCATGAATACACTGCGAACTTTATTTGGATCTATTTTGCTTGACCTTTCAGCATTTTACTGTATGTGGAGTTTTTTTTTCGATATCAAGATGGGATTAAGAGTCACGCCACCTAGGTGGGGAGAGTCTACACCTCGCCAGGTCACAAAAGCCACAGATTTTTGTACGGGAGAGATTCAACTTACTTAGGTTATATCTTACACTACAGGAACACTGTTAAGTACCCAGTGAGAGTTCCTAGGTCCTCTCTGCTTAAAATAATGAGTTTGGCTGATACTCTCGTTGCTAGGAGTATGAACTTATTGGCATGCCTTTGCCACATGCATTCACTCGAGTTGCATCTGAACTGCTTTGTTATCCAGTTACTTAGAGTTTCCCTAGTGTGTGCATTTGTGAGTCCACAGAAGGGCTCTAGACCATAGAATGCCGCTCAAGCACCCTGCTGGGCTATATAGTCTGCCTGTTCATTATCAACCTGTCCCTGATGCCCGGAATAATTCTAACATAACTTTGTTTCTGGTTCCCAGATCATTTAGGAATCCAATGCATTCATCCACTATCTTAGAAGTAATATTGTAAAACTGCAAGGCTCGAAAAGCTTTTCGTTCTTCTCTACCTAAGTTTCTATATCATCGGTTTCTGACTGAAAAATAGTGGGGTAGCATCACATTGGTATCGATTTCATGAAGTTCGTCTTATATATGCCAGCTCCAGATTTTCCGTCATCAAACTTTGATTCATCCGTGAACCAGACCTCTAAGTCAGGGTCAGTATGCATCCCCTGTTTCTCAAAGAACTGCACCACGTAGTTCCAATACGATATTTCCTGTTATGTTTCACTAAAGGGCGGAGATTTTTGAAGTCTATGTGCAGCAGGTGTTGCCTCTTTACCTATTAGAATAGGGAAAGAGCGGTATTTACACTAAGCAACATACAATCTCATCCTACCTATTATGCTAATACAAAGTAGTCGATGCAGTTTGCTTTTAGTTGTTGCTGTTCTTTACGTGGTATTCGGCCAGCAAACAAAAGTCCCCATGTTTTATTATAGAGTCATAGAGAGCGGAGGCGAAGAAAAAGAGTAAAAATTAGTAAACAAAATTTTGTATATTTGCTACTGGGTGTGCATCGAACTATCGAGGATAATCTGTACTTTCATTTGATAATGAAAATCTTATATATTATTTCTAATTGCTGTTTTTATGTGCAGGTCCCTTTTTCGCTCTTATTTGGAATCTAAATCTATAAATAAAGTTTTGGTGTAAAGATGGGGATTCGAGATTTGGACATTATTAGTCGTAGTGCTTTTGTTTAGCTATATTTTAGTAAAATAATTTGTTAAATATAAACGATTGTGAGCACACAAAGAAATCTATTTGTACTATGGCATCTATTGTGAATATTTAATTAGAACTAACACTGCATTACCGGCAGTTGCTTTATAGATGTTGGTGGCATGTAAGTTTATAGATGTTTGGTTGATAGACCAGCTGATTTCTGTTGCTATTTGATATGAGACTTTTATATTTGTTGCGCAAGATGCAAGATTTTAATAAAAGTTTAAGCCCTATATAGACTGGTGTTGCCAAGCTACCACAAAGTTCAAAACCCTATTTTAAAATGAAAAATGTTTGTGTTTGCCGAGTATGTACCCACACATTTCAATCAAAACTAAAAAATGTCAATCTCTTAAAACTTATAAAACTAAGTTTCGGACCCATACGCCAAGTAACGAAATCCGGGTTTTTACTCATAATTCAAGATTTAGATTTGAAGTTGTTTAGTAAATTTCTTATCCCTCTTCGTATTCTCGGCGAGGCCTACAAGAAGAATAGCATTAATATTTAGTATTTCTCAGTTTCACAAAAAAGCCGAGTTTAAAATCAGTCACATTCCGCGAGTTTAAGGCTAACAACCTTTTAGCGATCAGCTGAACAAACTGCTAAGAATAATTTATTTTTAATTAAGGCGCCAAATAATAAAATTGATTTACAATTAATATTCTGCATAAATATTTAATCGTTGATATATTAAGTGAATGACATTTTAAAAGGTAATTAACTTAACCACAAAAAGTGAAAGATTAAAAACAAATTTGTTATCAGTTAAAAAATATCTCAAATATTTAAATTTCCCATATTCAGAGGTATAGAAACATCTTCATTGAAAATAATTAATTTCCTACCTTTTGCTCTATCAGTCACTTCGACCAATTAAAATCCCATCAGCAGCCCGTCATCTTATTAGCATTCTTTAAGTTAAACTTCAAGAATAATTAAACACATACAGAACTAATAATTAAATTTAATATCACATTAGATATGTGACAAGTGTTGAGCTAACTTCCGATTTATGTTAATTGCATAGCTTGACAAGTTGAACCCGTTTGGTTTTTTTCTTTTTTGTTAGATATTCTTTTCTATTCATTCAAACTGTGTAGGCACTTCTCGAACTTATCAATGTGTTTTTATTAATTTGTAAGGGTCGACCTTGGGTAGGCCAACAGCCACTTCCAAATATTATGCAGCCACACAAAGGCATTGTTTAAAAGACATTCTAAAGTATTTATTAAATTTATGTGTCTATCTGTTTGTAACGTCTGAAGGCCATTTGGCTACTGTTTTTGAATATTATAAGAATTTGTGTGTCTAATGAAAGAGTACTAATGTTTGACAACATTCTTCTTCTAGGGTCATCTTCATCGCTGGTTGCATAATTAAAAGGAAACGACGCAAGTATTAAGTTACCTGCCTTCATTTGGACGTAGATAATTTCCGGGTACAGAAAAGTTATTTTATATTAAGGCTACCATGTTGGCATATATAAAACTTAAAGTAATAATTGAAGACATGAATGGGTGCATGTGATGCAATATTCGAATTTCAAGTAAATTTTCTTTTTTAAATAAATCGAACAATTCCTTTATAAGGTATTATCCTGTCGTTTTGTAGTTTTAGTCCCCGAATATTAATTTAAAGCGAGCTTCAGAGTCCACTTATCCTATTTTCGACGAAAGCAAAACACCTGCGTGTTACACTGCATAGAACCTTCACGTAGAATGCTCATCTATATGTTACCTTAACTAAAAGAGCTTTCTATGTCTGCTCTTAGTTTGGTACGCCAAGACCACGCAAACAACAGCAATAATGCAATGAACGTCCCTTGCTGATGCACGTAGCGCCTTAAGTGTGAAGAGATACTTAAATACATTAAAAGCCTCCGCATACACTAATAGGCTAAAAGTTTGATGAAGGTGATTGCCCAGATTACTCCTTTTTTTTGACAATATGGTCCAAGGTTCGAGACGGCCTTGGGTTAAATTGCGGGTGCGAGAGATTTGGTGGAGAGGTGCAGCCTAGAAAGTGAGCATTGACCAAGGTCTCTAGAATTTCGGCACTAGATGTTGCCCAGTGTCCGTTGACTGTACGAATACAACTGGGAGGTGTGGGGTTTTTAGAGGACCTTTCGTAAACGGCTGTTATTTTCAATTATTCAATGTTATTAGTGAAGTTCTTCGAGGATGCCCTTTTGTTTCTCTGGATTTACTTCTTAAAAGATTTTAGGGCGTCCCTGTTGGGGGACCAACGAGTTTTCTGCTGTTTTTGCGCTGCACGGAGATTTCGGGGGTTCACCAATAGGGTTTCCTTTTACCCCTTGTCTTAATATCCGGACATTCTACTGTTAAGGCAGTGTTACAAAATTTGATGACAAAAAACACTCCATCTATCTTTAGCGATGAGTCCAGCGCACCGAGAGAAGCAAACGTTGTGTCTGAGAAAGACGTTTCATCAGTTCTTAGCCGTAGGACCTAACGTGAGAAGCGCTTTTAGGAGGGTGGAGGATAGAACCTTCTTATAAAAGTTCCAGTCCGTACGACACCTTTTCCTGTAATCCGCCCTGGGCTGGGGTCGCAAAAGCAGACGTATATGTGGTCAGAGTAGGAGTTGTCATCGGAAACTTTCCATTCCTTGACAAAGCCAGAGAACGGTCCTGAAACTAGAGTAATATCAAGTACTTCCCTCCTATTCGAGATGACAAAATATATATATTAAAAAAAATATATATATGTATTAAAAAAAAATATAAATATTAAAATCAAAAGAGACTCACCCCTTGTGTTTGTATTTGTTAAGCCGTCAAGCCAAGGGAGAGAAGCCTCGCTAATGACGAAACCGACATAGCGTTGCTTTTCCCTTTCCTCGCCGACCCGGACTATCCTCGAATCACTTCAAAGTAGTCCCGAGTTACATTGGCAAATAGTCCCCAAAATTTCCCCGGGCACCGCTAGCTAATCTGGGACCCAGGCCCAATCTCTCGGTCTGTTTGGATTTTTTTCCACAGGCCACAGTTACCCTACCGAGTCTATGGCGAGCTTATAAAGCTTACAAGAGCGCTCTTCGGTGCAGGAGATTCATTTTATCCTGCCCTGATACCAGCGAGCATCGCGGATGGTGGGAGCAGGATCCGGATATTTGGCCATTATGTCGTTAAATACCCTAAGAAAGCCATTTAGGGCATCCTTCCAATTATCTGGGGTCATGTTCCCATCCGGATGGCCGCGGTTCAAGACCACCAGCGTCTAGTGTCTATTACCAGCCGCGGCCTCTGGGAGGGTTCATCCCAAGGTTTTTTGCCAGCCACCAATCGACATTAAGACTTTTCTTAATTTGACTTTACGACCATTTTGCACATTTCCTTTTGACCTTATGATCATTTCAAATGAAATGAAAACGTTCTTCCTATTTCAAAGGAAACCCTCACGACCGAGCTTTTAATTCTATTTTGCACTGTAATGAAACCAGAACTAGGAAAAGTAGCGCCGTAGATAGAAATTTTAAAAACCGTGCAATTCTTTATTCCGATTTTCTATAAACTTTAGTTGAATTAGTTCTTCTTATCTCAGAGCGGAACTCATTGGGCGAATTCTTTATCCGATTTTCAATATAATGGGACCAAAATTAAGGACAGGATTGCCGTATCCGAAAGTTTTAAACAAGCAAAATTATTTTGGCATTTTACTGAAACCTATAAAGAATACATCATTTGTTAACATTTTAACACATGGAGTTGCGAAAAAAAAATAGATGACCTTATGAGTACTTAAAAATAAAAGAATTGACCTTATGACCATTTCGGAAAAGCATGATGGTCATAAATATTTCAAATTTGACGTTGTCACTCTTTCATATAGCCATAACTTCGATTGACTTTGTGGTCATTTAAGTGGTCGTTAGGTCAATTGATATTATGACCGTTGACCTCAATTCACTTCTCCTATATTTTCGTGTATATAATATGGATTATAATATGGATTACGTACGAATTTCGTTTGTTAACATTGTGGCATTTTTATTAAACAAATGCGGTTTCATGACATGCTCAGCGAAATTTAATACACACATAGTATGCAATTCGAGAAAAGTAAGAAAATTCAAGCAAGTCATTATGTTGATGCAAAGAATCGGATATTCGGACAGGGTTATGTGTTGAATCGGGTCCTTTAAAGCGCAAATTCTATGCGGTATTGCAAGATCAGAAAGAAACGGGTAAATCGAAACTGAATCTCGAATTCTGATGGCCTGAAAATCGGTCTTAAGAAAAAATTGCAGATGTAATGGTTAAGAAAGATGTTCCAAGTTCTTAAACCCTCTCGCAAACTAGCATAAAAAAATGAACCGAAACAGAATAATTCCTTCTATTACTGGCAAAAACTGAACAGAGAAGCATGAAAGAACTCGATGATTCCACCTCATCATTTAGGAATCCCTTTTTTCATTGATAGGTGAGCCTTGCTGAGCCTAATAATTTCGGCTGACCGCCTGATATCCACTTCCGGCCAAAAGTATTTCGCAAACTTTCAAGTGGTTGTGTCCGGCCAGCATTTGCTAAGCTGACTCTATGCGCATCTGTTCAGGAACAGGCAGCCGCTTTTGCCGAAATAGCATATATAATAAATAAATGAATATAAAATTTCAAAATTGGAAAGTCGAGTGTTTTGTAGGATAACTTGGAAAAATAGGGAAATAACTTTTTGATTGTGAATCAATCTCTTTGAAAAAAATTGGTTTGGTCTAGGGATGGAACGATATTTCACTATCGGCGATTGCATAGCCGCGAATTAAAAATAACTATAGTGATAGCTATTGCTATCGAAATATATCAGTGACTGGCGATTTTCCTTCAGCATGAAATTCTAATACTAATAGTGATAGCGGCGATGCAATCACCGATAGTGAAATATCGTTCATCACTAATTGCTATCCAAATATATCAATGATTGGTGATTTTCCTTCACACGATTCTCTTGAACGACAATCACCTCTGGCAGCATTTCGCCAATAGCGATATTTCTTCACTTGGTTGTGTTTACTTTTAGATAGTTTGCTCTTTCAGGCGACGTTATTTTGAATTGATATTTTTATAAACGACGTTTTGAACCGGTTGGCTGCGAAAATTTAGTTGTAGTAATTTATTGAAAATCCATTTTAATACCGAGTGAAAGATGAGAGCAAATTATAGTAAAAAAAGAAGTGAAATGTGGCAATTTTATGAGCCCATAAATGAAACGCATGCAAAGCCCGGTGATAATTGTAAAAGTCGCCCGTTCTTATAAATATTTCATGAAGTGTATAAAAGAGATTAAATGACTGATTTTTTTTGTTTTTAATTATAAATGACGCCAAATAGACCTGGGTCTTTAGACTTGGTCTAAGATTGGTTGCCTGTGTAATTCCTAAGTTAATACTTCTAGGCAGTAGCCGTTAGCAGTTTTATAAAATTTGTGTTTTTGATGGAAAAATGAAAGAATTATAGAAATATATCACTCGTCTTATTGTAAACAGATGTAACTCAAAATTGAAGTTTTTTGGGAGAATGCAATTCAAGTTTTGTCATATTATATGATTGAATTCTCCGGCTAATTTCTATGGCACTGGTGTGGGTGGCTAATTTTCTGTTAAAAAATATTTGTATAATAGTTTGAAGAATTTGCTATATTTTTGCTCTGCATTTTTCAATTAAAATTAATTCACTTTTTATAAAAATATTATGCAGCCAAATAAAACTTTCAGAATAAATTCATACGGAGTATTTCTGAATACATCGGTGTAGTATAAAAATAATAGTAAATAAATCATGTTTTTATGGTGCTACATATACAGATTTATTTCGGATTGATTCATTTTACATTTAAAAATCAAAGCATTTTCAATTAGCAAAATTTATAAAACAAAGATGCATAGTCATCTATTTCAACTGGTTTCATCTCATTGAGTGTAATACGAGACTGAACATAATGTCGTCAGCCAGTTAACAATATTGTATCATAATATCTCAGAAAATTAGAATTTCACATTACATCAGTTTACAATAAAAGGTACATATATTTTTTCCTTTTATTCCAATTTTGGTTCATATAAATTAAATTAATGTATAACATTCAATCTACTCTGGTAAACAAACTTAAACATTCCTTTTTATATCCAAGTATACAAATTGCACATTCGCTTATTAAAAATAAATAGCAGCGATCGCTATAGCTATAAAAAATTGCCGCGATTCAAAAATCGCCATCACTATTTTCACTGGTAGTTAAAAATCGCTGTATCGACCATCACTAGTTTGGTCAATAACCAGAAAAAAATGACAATTGCCGTCTACCTGCGCACCTCATATCATCAGTACGTGTGTGTTTCGAAAATGCATTTGTATGTTGTCTTGAAGATACTAATGTATCTACTTTGTATGTGTTTTCAAATAATTATTTTTGTTAATGCTGGTATTTTAAAGCAGCTTTTAAGCTATTGCATAGATTTTATCGCGGGCTTGGCGACTAAATCAAAAAAAACCGTAACGGATATTTGTCAAAAAAGATCCGAAAAGGCTCGAAAAGGTTCGAAAAGATTCGAAAACGTTCGTAAAGGTTCGGTGTTAGCAACAGGCCAAATACATAATATTGGATCTCTATCATAATCAGCGGTGGGCAGGTTACCAAATTGAGAATGTGTTAGTAAACACGAACGCGTAGCGAGCACGAAAGCAAAATCAATTATTTATTTAGTTTGATTTCAATGCTTGAACGGTGAACATGTGTCACACGCACTCTTTGGTACTCTGTTTTAAGCGCGCGTGCGACACTTCCTCACCGTACGACCATCGAAATCAAACTAAAAGAGCTGTCGTTGATTTTCACGAAGTAGCCATTGTGCTATCGCTTATCGTATACATATATGGTCGCTTACAAGCCAACCTAATAAAACCGCACTGCGTTTTTTTAGCGCACGCAAACAACTGGCGTTTTTTGCCCTAACCCAAATAAGCATGCGTTGCGACAATGTAAAGCATGTGTGCAAACGTCAAATCTAAATGTCACGCTGAACAAAAATTGGAAATCGAGTTAGGTTTTCACGCAGCAAATTCAATTTGAGTTGCTCTCATACAAGTTGTATGTGCATGAGACATTTTTGACAGAAAATGACTTGCGTGCGTTTATATTAGGTTGGCTTGTTAGCAGGTGCTAAGCTCACGCCCACCCCGGATCATAAAGTTAAAGTTAAAGTGAATGTTAAAGTTAAAGCGAAAGTTAAAGTTAAAAATAAAGTTAAAGTTAAAGTGAAAGTTAAAGTTAAGGTTAAAGTTAAAGTTAAAGTTAAAGTTAAAGTTAAAGTTAAAGTTAAAGTTAAAGTTAAAGTTAAAGTTAAAGTTAAAGTTAAAGTTAAAGTTAAAGTTAAAGTTAAAGTTAAAGTTAAAGTTAAAGTAAAGTTAAAGTTAAAGCTAAAGTTAAAGTTAAAGTTAAAGTTAAAGTTAAAGTTAAAGATAAAGTTAAAGTTAAAGTTAAGGTTAAAGTTAAAGTGAAAGTTAAAGTTAAAGCGAAAGTTAAAGTTAAAATAAAGTTAAAGTTAAAGTGAAGTTAAAGTTAAAGCTAAAGTTAAAGTTAAAGTTAAAGTTAAAGTTAAAGTTAAAGTGAATGTTAAAGTTAAAGGGTAAAGTTAAAGTTAAAAATAAAGTTAAAGTTAAAGTAAAGTTAAAGTTAAAGTTAAAGTTAAAGTTAAAGTTAAAGTTAAAGTTAAAGTTAAAGTTAAAGTTAAAGTTAAAGTTAAAGTTAAAGTAAAGTTAAAGTTAAAGTTAAAGTTAAAGTTAAAGTTAAAGTTAAAGTTAAAGTTTAAAGTAAAGTTAAAGTTAAAGTTAAAGTTAAAGTTAAAGTTAAAGTTAAAGTTAAAGTAAAGTTAAAGTTAAAAATAAAGTTAAAGTTAAAGTTAAAAATAAAGTTAAAGTTAAAGATAAAGTTAAAGTTAAAGTTAAAGTAAAGTTAAAGTTAAAGTTAAAGCTAAAGTTAAAGTTAAAGTTGAAGTTAAAGTTAAAAATAAAGTTAAAGTTAAAGCTAAAGTTAAAGTTAAAGTTAAAATAAAGTTAAAGTTAAAGTTAAAAATAAAGTTAAAGTTAAAAATAAAGTTAAAGCTAAAATTAAAGTTAAAAAGTAAAGTTAAAGTTAAAGTTAAAAATAAAGTTAAAGTTAAAGTTAAAGTTAAAGTTAAAGCTAAAGTTAAAGTTAAAATAAAGTTAAAGTTAAAGTTAAAATTAAAGTTAAAGTTAAAGTTAAAGTTAAAATTAAAGATAAAGTTAAAGTTAAAGTTAAAGTTAAAGTTAAAAGATAAAGTTAAAGTTAAAGTAAAGTTAAAGTTAAAAATAAAGTTAAAGTTAAAGTTAAAGTTAAAGTTAAAGTTAAAGTTAAAGTTAAAGTTAAAGTTAAAGTTAAAGTTAAAGTTAAAGTTAAAATTAAAGTTAAAGTTAAAGTTAAAGTTAAAGTTAAAGTTAAAGTTAAAGTTAAAGTTAAAGTTAAAGTTAAAGTTAAAGTTAAGTTAAAGTTAAAGTTAAAGTTAAAGTTAAAGTTAAAGTTAAAGTTAAAGTTAAAGTTAAAGTTAAAGTTAAGTTAAAGTTAAAGTTAAAGTTAAAGTTAAGTTAAAGTTAAAGTTAAAGTTAAAGTTAAAGTTAAAGTTAAGTTAAAGTTAAAGTTAAAGTTAAAGTTAAAGTTAAAGTTAAAGTTAAAGTTAAAGTTAAAGTTAAAGTGAAAGTTAAAGTTAAAGTTAAAGTTAAAGTTAAAGTTAAAGTTAAAGTTAAAGTTAAAGTTAAAGTTAAAGTTAAAAATAAAGTTAAAGTTAAAGTGAAAGTTAAATATTAACTTCTCATTTATTCAATAAAAGTAAAAAATTTGTTTTCTTATCGGTCACCACGCTTAAAAAGGTTAACTTGAATTAATATCAAAGACAAAACTTGAATTAATATCAAAGAAAACAAAATGTTGCATAAATATTATAATTGCATAAGTTGATAATATGCAATAGCTTTACCGCGGCAGTCCCCGAGTGCCACACGTCCTTTGTTATGTTTTTTGTGATTTTTCTGTTATTTTTTTGTATCTTTTTGCTCGAATACTATAGCCTTCCCTCCTCAGTATTATCAGCATTTGGCATCATATTTTTCAAATTGCGGCTGTTTCATTGTGATCCAAATTACCGTTCTAAATTTATTGTTGCGCTACTGGTGCGAACAGTTTTCCAGCATTCATGAGAAAAAAAACTGCTTTAATTGTGTGCCATTTGCTTTTGTTTGTGTGCGTTATGTATCCTTTCTAGCAGCTGAATGACTGCAGTGGATTAACCCAGTAAAAAGGCTTTATTTCAATGGCCAAAAAGCTTTATAGCATCAGGCCTTAATTCTTTTTCGTTTTCCTTAAAATACTCCATGTTGCGGCCACCGTGGTGTGATGGTAGCGTTCTCCGCG
>JARSSU010026858.1:0-15313 GCA_029619165.1 Eurosta solidaginis | reverse complement strand
GAAATCATCAACATCTACATCCCGCCGTGTCACCTGTTTCCCCGTGGATACCGCCCTGATGTCATACCCGAAAAATGGAAAATGGCCCAAGGTGGTCCCCGCTACTAAAGCCTGGGAAACCAGCTAACAATGGAGAGTCATATCGCCCGATATCTCTTCTATCGCCAGTAGCCAGGACGCTTGAAGCCATTTTGCTCCCCTACTTCAAAGCAAATTTGCAGCTAGCCTGTCATCAGCATGGCTTTAGAAAACTCCATAGCACCACCCACCGCTCTAAATGCCATTAGCACCCAGATAATTGTGGTTAAATCAGAAGCGCCACCATAGAACAGTACTCGTAGCGCTAGACCTATCAAAAGCTTTTAATACGGTCAACCATGGCACGTTACTGCAAGACTTGGAAGGGTTTTACCTTTCCCCATGTCTTAAAGGTGGACTGCAAATTATCTGGGTGGTCGGCAGGCATCGGTGCAATGCAGAAACGAAACATCAAACCCAAGAAGAATTAAACAAGGGGTGCCACAGGGTGGTGTCCTATCCCCACTTTTGTGTAATTTTTACATATCAAAACTACCTTCGCCACCGGAAGGAGTTACTATCGTTTCTTACGCCGATGACTGCACAATAAAGGCCACAGGCCCGGGCCCACAGATCGATGAGCTTTGCAACAGAATAAACGGCTACCTCCCTGATCTCTCCCGTTTTTCGCCTCGCGAAACCTGGCATTATCACCGAATAAATCATCCGCGACTTATTTACAACTTGGACGTCCCAAATGTCGACTATTTTGAACATCCACGTCGATGGCACTACGCTACCGACTGTCCTACACCCCAAAATATTGGGGTGTGGACGATTGATCAGGATCTACATTTTGGTGAGCACGCAGCCGCAATTGTTCCGAAAATCCAGACCCGTAATAAAATCCTTAAATCCCTTGCTGGCAGTACTTGGGGAAAAGACAAAGAAACGCTCATTACCACATACAAAGCAATTGGCCAGCCGTTTGCGTGCTACGTGTCCCCTATATGGTCGCCAAGCCTAAAAAACTACCCACTGGAAGAAGCTACAGGCCTGCCAAAATACTGCGCTCAGAAACCGCCAGGGGCTGTCTTCTTATTTCCCCAGAACTTACTTACTTAATTGGCGCTTAACCGTCTAAACGGTTATGGCCGTCAACAAGGCTCGCCAGTCGCTCCTTCGCTCCGCCAACCGGCGCCAATTGGTCACACCAAGGGAGTTTAAATCGTTTTCCACCTGGTCCTTCCAACGGAGTGGGGACCGCCCTCTAACTCTGCTTCCATAGGATGGTTCCGATAGAAACACTTTCTTGGCCGGAGCATCATCTTTCATTCGCATAACATGGCCTAGCCAGCGCAAGCCGCTGCGTTTTAATTCGCTGGACTATGTTGATGTCTGCTATAGCTCGTACAGCTCATCATTAAATCTGCTTCGGTACTCGTCCATCGCCAACTCGCTAGAGGGTCCATAAATCTTTCGAAGAACTTTTCTCTCGAACACTCCCAAAGCCGCTTCGTCTGCTGTTGTCATGGTCCATGCTTCTGCCCCATATAGCAGGACGGGTACGATAAGGACTTGTAGAGTATGCTTTTCGTTCGCCGAGAGAGGACTTTACTTTTCAATTGCATACCTAGTCCAAAGTAGCATTATTGGCAAGATTGATGCTACCGCTGAGCCCTCTTCTAGCGCACAATAAGCACTTAAGCGCGTAGTGCATGATTTCGCCGCGTGCCCTTTCCCCGTACTTAAAGCCAACGCCTTTGCGATTGAATTCGGTGCCGCAGTATCTTGCTATGTGTCCGAATTCGAGACAGTTAAAGCATCGTTTCGGCTGAACTTTTGCTCGGACTCGGCATATAACCCATCCGATTCGGACTTTACCGCTTCTCGTAAGTTCCCGAACTAACTCAGTGGGTAAAGAAATAGTCGCAGTCTGCGTACCGCCGTATGCTTTTCGCAAGGATCGGACACTAGACGGCTTAGCATTGAAGCTGCAAGCTGTGTGTTCAGCGCCTGGCAGACCTCTTCAACCGTCGTTACTTCGTCTATATCGCGTATTTCGCACAGAGACTCCTCCTTGAGAGACTTGACATCAGGCTTTCCCTGAGAGAGCTAGTCCTACAGCTGCTTCAAGTTTTGCAGCGCATTGTCCGACTGCCTACTGAGTTGGAAGAGGAGTTCTCCTTAGACAGTCTTTGCGGATCTTACGAACCATTGTGTTCATTTCTTTCAATGACTCTTCATTTTTAACAACTTTAAGGATATCCGCGTATGAGCAATCGCCTGAGCTTTTGATCAGGATTGCGTCGGGGCGGGCTGGTCTCTGCTTTGGGCGCTTTTGCTTTTAAACCGTCGCCCAAAGCTCCTCCTTTTTGTACTTTTGCTACTTCCTTCGTTGTTGCGTTCACGACGTCTGAGGTCTTTAGCGCGTTCTTCTTCTTTGGCCGCACCTGCGGCGATGGCGTACCCCGGAGGCGCACTCACGGCCACGTTTTGTACTTTTCTTTTGCACGCTTTGTGCCAGAGATGGGGTAGTCTCTGACTGCTTCACTTCCAGCAAGACTTATTCGGCTTCTTGAGCGCATCCGTGGCTTGCTCGTAGGAGATCGCAACAGCCTTAACCAAATCCCGAAGAGTTTGGTTAATGGTGCGTTTTCCACTCCTACACTCTCATCCTTAGTAAGCTTTCCGAGGCACTGGAAAGCATTTTCGTCGTCTGCTCCGCCCTCGGCCCCTGGCTCTGATTCGCTCAGTCTCTGCGAAGAAGCACTCTCGCCTTGTCCGTCCTTATGTCACGTTTTTTAAAATTTTCCAAAATTATTAAATAAATTATAAAATTAAAAATTGCTTCGAATAAATTTTTTCATACATTTAAAGCAATACGGGCAATCCCCGCTTAACTCATACAAATAGACAACAATACCAGTTTCTTGGAAACCGCCTTAACAACAAGCATAACTTTAACACATAATTACATAGGAAGTATGGAGTGTGTAAAAAGAATAAAATATGCAAAAATTGCAATTGGGAAATCCTTTACAACAACTAAGGCATGACGTGGCTGAATGCGTTTGTAACACTTCAACCATCGTAGAAGTGCGGGTTCAAATCCCACTCCCAGGAGAAAAGGCTTTGAAGAGATTTACAAGGTATAATCGAAACAGCTGTCGCCTTGTGCGTCCTGATGTCACGTTGTTTAAATTTTTCCCAAATTATTAAATAAATTATAAAATATAAATTGTTTCAAATAAATGTTTTCATACATTTAAAGCAATACGGGCAATCCCCCGCTTAACTCCTACAAATAAACAGCATTTTCTTAAATTTACGTAAAATTTTGTATTTATTAATGACAGCTGTCTTATTTACTTTAAGATTTTTTTGGCAGTTGTCGTTCATATACTTTGAGGGGCATATGAAATTGGGAAAATATCCTAGAACTGTGCGCGGGTGTTGGTAATTTTAGAAAAATATGATATTGTGTTGGAATTCGAGGTGAAAATGGCAAAAA
Source organism: Eurosta solidaginis (assembly GCA_029619165.1). NCBI lineage: Eukaryota > Metazoa > Arthropoda > Insecta > Diptera > Tephritidae > Eurosta > Eurosta solidaginis. The sequence goes on along the minus strand of JARSSU010026858.1, from coordinate 11,781 downwards.
GCGGGTAGCGTTGGTTGACAGAGTTTGCTCTTAGCTGCTGGCTACATGTATGTTTGTGAAATATTCCCTTAGCTGTTAGCTTCACTGTTTACATGTATGTGTGGTTGCTGCTTTCACGTTTACAAGCACACATGTGTGGTTGCTTTGCTTTTGTTGCGCATTTATTTGCTGGCAGCACAGTGCATCTAAATTGCTAACATTCGCCACACTGTCCTCCACCTAAGTCTGATCTCTCGATCAGACAAATTTCCCTATCTAAGCGTTGCCAGCCTTTCAAAATGAACAACTTTGTATGCGGTAGACGATATCACTGATCCACTTCACAATTTGTACGGGCCTTCCTAGCTACATGGAAACTTTAATAGTACAAAATCTCCCTCTAGGAAACCTTCCCAAGTGTTGTTCTTGTCGTATCTATCTTTCATATTATTACTCACTATCCTGATTCGTTGCCTCACACTCTGTTGTTTGGCCACTGGACTACTTCGAAGAGCTTGAGCTTGACGGATTGGCTTTGCATAATGAGTATAATTCTGACGTTTCACAAAAGTAGTCCGCCCTGGCTTGAAACCACCCTTGCATTTTTTCTGGGAAATTCTCTCCTTTTTCCTCCTTCTCCCTGGACTTGGGTTATACTCGCCAGTGACCGTACGCAATCTTGCAGCAGGCAATGGCTTTACTCTTCTGTTGATCAAATTAGATCGGATTAAGGGATGAGATGCGGCCGTATCTACAGATAGTAGACGCTCCTCGTCGTCCACATGTCCTCCAATGGTAAGACCGCTGGCCCCTTGACTGCTACGAATAGAGCATGCTGTTTTTACCTTTGGAAAAGATGTTGAAGTGTTTGGACAGTTCAATTGTAACTCCTGAACGCAATTTTTTAAAGCATCAATCTCGGGCTCCATTTTATCTTGTCGACCACTGAACCCTTCCTCAAACTGCTTTAGGTTCTCTTCTATACGCGCTTCCAGTTGTTCAGAGATCTTCGATGATACCTGTGCTAAAATTTGTGGCGACATTTCGGATATACGTGCCTTTTGTGCTCCAATTTTACATTTTTGAGATACGTGTCTCCTGTAATTCCAGTTGGGATGCCAGATATATCTTTTGTTCTTCCATGTCTCCTGCGATTCCAGTTAAGATGTTATATTTGTTGATATTTGTGAGTACATTTCTGTTATACGTGTTTACTGACATCTGTTCCATTTTTGTTGGTGTCTCGTCCCCATCAGGATGAAAGACATTAATTCCTTCCGACTCCATAACCTCTCGCAGTCGTGCTTGAAGTTCGGATTTATTACCGGTCATAGTCAAGCCACGGCTCTGAAACTCCTTTTTCAGTTGAGCGATCTTCATTTAACATTGCCATGTCTAAGTTGTTTTCGAAATCTCGGAATTTATTCAACAATTCCTCTTCTGATGACGAATTTTGTACTGTTAAAGCTTTCTGTTAACGTGAATCTCTGAACTTTCGAATAAATAACTCAAATATTTAGAATAGCAAAACGTTCTTTATTTAGACTACCTTGGGAGTAGTACTTCACAATTACAATTATCGCGAACTTCACTAATATCGTGTTTAAATCAAACTGATACCTAATTCCTCAGCGTACGCTGCTTTTATAATCTCTGTTGCCTCATTCGCATATTTCTCCAAGGGAGAACAACCTTCCGCCGCTTATTTATTTCTCTTTATATATCTGGTATTCATTTTTGTTCTCTAGTTATGTACGTGTGGATGTGAGTAATAACTTCTGCTCCTAGCGGCTTACTATGTGTATGTATGTGAAGTATTCTCTTAGCTGTTAGCTTCGCTGTTTACATGTGTGTGGCTGCTTCTTTGATGTTTACATGCGCATATGTGTGGTTGCTTATTTTGCTGTTGTGTATTTATTTACTAGCAGCACAGTGACGCATCGAATTGCTAACATTCGCCACAATATTTACTTCTTTGTTAAGTAGCGAAGACAACCAAAAATTACAAACTTCTGTAATTAACTATCCAAATTTAAGTAGAATAAGTATCTTATTTATGAAACTAACCAAGTGAACGGTAATCGCGACAAATGTTATAAGCGCTCATTTCTGCACGAAATTGCTTTTTGCGCATAACCGATATTATTCCCCTCCTTCATTGCTCCAATATCGATTCGGATAATGTACATTTTCTGCCCATATATCAAAATTTGTCGTAGGTTGGAAAAAATAAATAAGAAAGTCTATCCATTCCATAACAAAGGTTCTTTTTGCTTTCCTGAAAAACTTTTATTGGGACTTACAACGTTTCTTCGCTATATCTTTTAGTGATGTTAATAGCCAGTAAAGTATGGTAGTCTGCAATCACTTGCACTAGTAAGGTTAGGTTAGGTTGAACTGGTCGGTCCATGACGACCTCACATGGACTGAATGAGTCCGTAGTGTAATCAGAAGTTTATTTGACGACCAAACTGAAAACCCCTCTCACAAACCAAGACCTATGTTATAAAATAACTCCGTACTCTTGTCAAATACTAGACGCTTTCTAGGACTTAAGCCACTTGCTGCTTCTAGATCTGCACTTCTTACATCTGCTATCACTGGGCAAGCCTAATTTAAAGGCATGACACTCCAGAAGGCAATGTCCAGTCAGAATACCCGTCATGAGTCTACAGTCCTCTCTTTTTAATGATAGAAGCAACTTAGTTAGTCCTAAGGTTGTAAGACCTACACATAATCTTCGACACTTTACAGCCCCGCGCTTGAACCCACGCCTTTCCAGCTTGGTCGATCATGTGCACCTCTCGCCTTCTCTTAATCGTGCCCAGTCTAATTGGGACGTCTACGGAGCAAGCTTCAAGGGATGCGCCCTTTTTAGCTAGTTCATCTGCTTTTTCATTTCCATCTATTCCCACATGCCAAGGGACCCGATATAGATGTATGCTTCCCCTTGTCCCGATTCTCTCCAGAGACTGCTTTAACTCTTAACACGCATTTAGATGCTGTGCTATGCGAGATTATTGCCTTAATTGCTGCTTGACTGTCAATATAAAAGTTAACACGGTTGCATCTTAAACTATTCTCTTCCAGTGTTTCTACTGCTTTGGTTGCGGCTAATATTTCCGCTTGAAAAACGCTACAGTAATCTGGCAGCCTGTAGGATCTGTTTATTTCCGGATCAGCCCCAGTACACCGCAAACCTTACTCCTATTTGTAATGGATTAATTTTTATTAATTTAATTTAACTTTGTAAATTTATTACTTTGAATTTTTGTAATTTTTAATATGTATCCAAATGTTATTTTTCAATGTTGAATTCTGATATATCAAAAAATTTTCATTATTTGATATTTGTTAAAAAAAAATAAATAAATAGATTTAAATAAATTAAAACCAAAATACGTTTTAAAAAAAAAGTTTTCTTTGTAACTACAATTTGGCGATCCTTCCTGTACGCTTAAAAATGTGCTACTACAAACTAATATATTTAATTAGTGGGCCTAAAATCAGATAATAGACAAAATATTAAGTAGTGAATAATAATAAAAGTAGTGTTGTGCAAAATAAAAGGCAACGTTCAAAACACATATAAAAGTACTAGCGGCCCGGTACGTGCTTCGCTACGTATAAAGTTAAATATTAAATCAAAACTCATTTATTACAAAAAAAATAAATACCAAGGCCGTCGGTTCTATGTACCGAGCGACTCGGGATTTTTTCCCCAACCACGGACTGCCATTTCAGTTTAACCCCATTTAATTTGTTGCGTACCTCCCACCAAATTGTCATCCTCCCAGCAGCTTCTTGCAGCGGGACTGCTCCATATTCTCTTGCTCCGGGAAGGTATCGAACCCAATCCGGGTCCGTCTCCTGACCCCGGTCCTGAGAAATGGTTTCGCTTCATCTTCCGGGAAAGAATCTTTTTAGGAAGGTCATACTCTTGTTAGTGTGTCTCGTGTAAAGGATGGTTGCATCGGACAGGTTTTTCTGGGCTAGACCCCAAAACCTGACGTCCACGTAACTTCTATAAATATTTTGTGGCTCCCTGCTTTTCACGCCCTAGGACGTCCCGTAGTCTGCGCCTTAGGTCAGGGAAACAGACTCTTAGTCCCTACCTTCCTTTGCACCGTTTGCCAGCACAGAATATATACGTTAGCGACATCCACCTAATGCAGCTCCTGCCATGGACGGTGCCACTTTCCTAGATGTTCTGGTCTTCGCGATAGCAACCCCCCGACGGGTTTCATTGCGCCATGTTGCCAGGCCGCATACCCAAATACACCAGGGGGCCTACTCTGTATTGCGATGCGAAAGGCAGTGCGATGCGAAAATAATTGCGATGCGAAAGGTAATTGGAACTCTGTAACGCTATCGCATCGCTAACAATGTCGCTTTTTTATTTTTCGCTAATTTTTTGCTTGAGTATGCATCACTGACCAAACTCAAAGAAAGAGAACAAAAGAAACAAGGCGATTACAATTTCGGCAAACGATTAATTTTTGTTGAACAAATTAAAAAAAGGATTCTGTAGCATTATGGAACGATTTAATGAAGAAAGGATTGATTAAATGAAGAAATCCTCCCAGTTCAGAAATTGAACTGGAAGAAGTGAACGTGATAAATACAGAAAACGTGGAAAATCATAGAATGGGAAATATTGCTAGTTGTACCAGAGAACAAATAAAAAATGACATGATTTCAAATAGAAATGCTTTATAAAAAAGTGGTTTCGATTTAATTGTTATTTATTTATGTATTTTAAGTCCACTAGATTACAAATTGTTGCTTTTGTGTTTGTTTTGTTTTTTGAGTTGTCCTATATATTTTAAATGAATATAAAGATATCAATTTATAAAATCATCAATTAATACCTACATATTTGAAACAACGAAGCCTATTACTTGTAGCAAGAAAAATGCGAAAATGAATGCTGTTTGACATTCGCTTTCGCTTTACAGAGTGCCGGCAATGCGAAAAGGAGAAAAATTGCGAATGGGCAAAATGTGAAATGCGAAAGTCAAATATACATGCGAATGTCAAGATACAGAGTACCGATTTTGGCGATTTCGCGTATTTTTTCTTTCGCATCGCAATACAGATTAGGCCCCCAGGTACCCCATTGCTTACCCAAGGGACGTCTAGTCCCAGGGCCACAACAGCAATCGCGTTCTGGCGTTCCACACCCAGGCGTAGTCACCCGTCACTTACTCCCAGAGTGACGACATCTCTCCCTATGCACTTCAGAATTCTGCACTTAAACTGTAATGGATTAACGGGAAGATCACGGAGATAGTCGACTTCATATAGCGGCACAACATCCGCATTGCTGCGATTAAAGAGACTAAACTCACAGCAAGATCTGCATTGCAGACCTGTTCTGCGTATAATGTCCACAGAAAAGATCGCGAGAGCGGAAATGGAGGCGGCTTTGGTGGTTAACCAAATATTTAAATATATATTTTTTTTAAATATTATTTTATTTATTTTTGAGTTTAAATATTTTCCAACTAGTTAGAATTTTCTTTTTTTGAAGTTATTCAAAAATTTAAGTTAACACGAAAACTCAATTAAAAATTATTTAAAAATTAAAGTTAAGAATACAATGTAGGTAACACTATATTTACTCCCCCTCCAAGAAAATTTAAAACAAACAAATTATTAATTAATATTAATGTAACCTTTTTTTGTTTTTGTTGTTTAATGTATTTGTGTTTAAATTAGTGTTAATAAGTTTGTTTGCTGTTTAAGTAAATCAATTGAAATATTTTTAATAGTATTTTTGTATTGAATTGTAAATGTTTGTTAGGTTTCTTAGATATAACTTTAAAAGGTCCTTCATAAGGTGATTCTAAATTAGATTTACGAAGAACTTTAACAAAAACATACTCACAATTTCAAATTTTTTAGGAATGAAAAAGTTTTCTTTGTTATGATGAAAAACTTTGGAACGAACAAGCGAAAAATATTCTCTTCATTAGTCATTAGAAAAATCATGTTCTTTATTACTATTTGAAATAATTAATTCACCAGGTATTCTAAGTGTTGCCATAAAAGTCGATTTTCGTCTCCAGATTCGAGAGAGACACTACAGAAGAGGACCTGAAGTCGTACATCATAAGTAAACTTAAATCTGAAAATGTGTCTATTCGTAAATTTAATTTTAATTATCCTAGAGACATTTCGTCATTTAGGATTGACGTATCAGCGCAACATTTTGAAACAATTTGAATAATTCATTTTTGCCACCGGAGCCTTTGTACGTGAATTCGAGCATAGACGCAACGTTAATATTCGTAATCTTGCTACCGTTCCTCAAACCAATAATGCTGCAAAAAACTAAATATTAAACCTGTCCTTAATATATTTTATCAAAATGTAAGAGGCCTAAACACAAAACTAACTGATCTATACTTGAGATCATTTAACTGTAATTACAATATCATCGCTTTTACTGAAACTTGGTTAAAGCCTCATATTTTAATTCGGAGATTCTTTGCAATGATTACCAAATATATAGAAATGACCGCTTGAACAGAGTTGGAGGTGGAGTTTTGCTCGCGGTACATTCTTCTATACCTTCCGCTGAGGTAAATTTACCTGTATTGAAGCTACGGAATTTAAGTGCATTAGAACCCAGCTGGGAATAGGTTTTACTATATTGCCATTTGCTATATCCCACCATCTTCACGATCCCTCGGTGTATATGAACCATATTTCGTCTACTGAAAGATATCAGTTCATTGTTGAAGCCTATTGACTCGATAATTGTCTTGGGTGATTTTAATCTTCCGCACGTATCATGGACCACATCCGACCATGGTATTGTACCGGTTCTTCAAATTCTCCAGCATCGACTTTTTAGCAGAAAATAACTGAACTCTTGCCTAAGACAGATAAATATAGTTCCAAACATGTACGGGAGGGTACTTGATCTGGTATTTGTTGATGATACTCAAAATCCATTCTTAGGAGGGGTGAACCTCTTACTGTACCTGAGGATCCTTACCATCCTTCGCTGGAAATAGTTTACGAATTGGAAGAAAGTTCTCGGAGTTGCACTACCACAGAAACCGACTCTAGTTTTAGATTCGAATTCGCGAAGGCTAATTTTAATAAACTCAACCAAATTTATCTACAATAGTTTGGCCCAAATACGGTGCAGATATTGACAAAAACGTTTCTGACTTCAACGCCGTCATTCACGCTATTCTGGACAGACATGTACCTAAGCGTAAACGTGTTTTCACTGAACTAGTCCAAATATGGTACACCAAAGAACTGAAATCTTTAAAAAACAAAAAAACGCGTTCCTTCAAGCTGTACCAAGAAGACGGGGTCACACTCCGACTACTTGAGTACTCTATATTGCGTCATAAATATTTTGAATTAAATAAAAAGTGTTACAATACCTATCTCTGTGCCATGAAAAAGAAAATAACTTGCAATCCGAAAGCTTTCTATAATTTCGTGAACTCTAAACGTGGGGTTAAAGGCTTTCCTTCTGGTATGAAATACCGTGATGATTTCTCTAGCGACGATCAAGTTATTGCTAATCTATTTGCACAATTTTCAAATCTAACTATTCCGCTGAATTAATTTCTTTGTCTAGTGAATACCCGTATGAACTTGACTCACTTAACGCAATTAATATTCCATCAATATCTCCAGAAGAGGTTCTTACATATTTACTTCTTTGAAGGAATCTTATAAATACGGTCCTGATCTAATTCCCACATGTTTTCTCAAAAGATGTGCAGAACACATTTATCTGCCCCTAACTGATTTATTCAACATGTCCCTAAAACATGGAGTTTTTCTTTTGCTTGGAAGGAATCTTTTCTAATACCCCTCCACAAAACGGCAGTAGGTCATGTGTAGAAAATTATCGAGGAATTGCAAAATGTCTGCCATTCCAAAGGTGTTTGAAGCCATTGTTACTAATCAGCTAACATTTTCCATTTCTGCATTGATTGCAAACTCTCAACATGGATTCTGTAGAGGCAAATCTACCATTACCAACCTACTTGAATTCACAACGCATGTTTCTAATAACGATTTAGAGAAAATCTTCACACCGATGTTATTTACACTGATTCAGTAAAGCATTTGACAAAGTTTCCCATTCATTGCTTATCCACAAGCTGGATCGACTTGGTTTCCAACCAGGTCTCACTCAGTGGATATCTTCTTATCTCTGCGGTAGAACGCACAAGTAATTTTTAAAAATACTCTTCAGAGGTCATTAATGTTCCTCTGGCGTCCCACAGGCAGTCATCTCGGTCCAATTCTGTTCTTGCTATTTATTAATGATATTTGTACCATAATAAAATATTCCAAAATTTTAATGTATGCTGATGATGTAAAACTTTTTAGGTCTTATGAGTCTATTGAAGAACGTCCATTGCTTCAAGCGGATTTAAACTGCTTAGTTGCTTGGTGCAATGCGAATTCAATGCCGCTGAACATCAATAAATGTAAGTTCATGTGCTTCTCTCGGAGATCTTTGCCAGCAGCCTCTTACGTAATTGATAATTTTTGTCTTGCCTCAGTAAATTATTTTGTTGACTTGGGAGTTACGATGGATGCTAAACTTAGTTTCAACCTCATATTATGACTACTGCCAATAAGGCTAGAGGTGTTCTATCATCGTGAAGAGATGGTCTAAAGAATTTAGTGACCCTTATGTAACCAAAGCCCTTTTTACCACATTGGTTAGGCCGATACTAGAATACGGATCAGTAGTCTGGAATCCGCGATATCAAGTTCATGCAGATAGGCTTGAGTCAATACAGAAGCAATTTTTACTTTTTTCTTTAAGGAATTTTCATTGGGACTCTGCATATAATCTTCCACCTTATACTAGTCGGTTAAGGCTTATCAATCTTCCAACCTCGCTAGCCGTAGAGAAATGCTAGGAGTATTATTTATGGCTAAACTACTGAATGGACTAATTTCTAGCCCCTTTCTTTTGAACGAAGTAAACTTCATATCCCATCACGAGCGTCAAGACATTACAAACCTTTTCTTTTGAGGCAGTGTAGAACTAACTTCGAATTAAATGAACCTTCCGGTGTTTGTGTTATGATTTAACTCTCACTCGAATTCATTTGATATAACGGATTCACTTTTTACTATAAGGAAAACTGTCCTATCCTATCTTAACTCGTAACAAAATAAAAATAAAAATAAAAAATAAAAATTTTATATATGCTAATCCTTAACTATTTAACAATTTACTATATGTATAATTTTCTACTGTTATGTATATATACTCAGCTGATGATTTTTATTCTGTAGCTGAGCAGTTTTAGATCTCGACGCTTAACAAACCTCCGCCTATCAACAACTCGGCAAAAACAAAAAACAAATCCGTGCGTCATGCGGATGCGCCCCTCGTGTCGGTTGGGCGGGCTTTGGAGGGTATTAATCCGTTGGGTTTATTATTATTATTATTATAAACAAAGTTCAGCAGATGAACATTTTAAATCTTCTTTAATAGAAGTTCGTAAACCAAGTAGAATGAATGGTAAAATGTCAGACCAATGAACCGAGTCGTTTGATGCTATAATTGCTGCTTTTAAAGTTCGATGAAATCTCTCTATCATGCCATTGCTTGGGGATGGTAAGGAGATGTATGAATTTTATGAGAACCTAAAAGTTTAGTTAATGCCGTAAAAAATTTTGAGGTGAATTGTGAACCTTGATCTACTGTAATATTCAATGGTATACCAATCGTGGTATATAATTTTGAATAAAAGTTTTTACTATGGTATTTGTTGAAATATCTTTAAGTGGATAAGCTTCAGGCCAACGTGAAAATCTATCAATAGTTGTTAAAATATAACAATTTTCATTTGAAACTGGAAGAGGTCCAACAATATCCATATGAATATGTTCAAAACGACCTGATGGTATTTTAATTTTTTAATAGGACTTTTGAAATTTTGGACTTTTGACAATTGATGCAAGATGAAGTCCAATCGTTAATTTCTTTACGCATGTTAGGCCAATAATATTTATTTTGAATTAATTTTCTAGTTGTTCTTATACGTGGATGAGATAATGAGTGAATTTTGTCAAATATAATTCTTCTCATAGAATGTGGAACATAAGGTCGAAAAGGTTTTAGAGAAACATCACACCATATGTTTAAATTAATAACTGTAATATGAATTTCTTTTAAATTGTTTTTAGAATTTGATCAGAAATGGTTTTTTGTAAAAATGTATCAGTTTGTGGTTCCTATATAAAGTTTCTAAATTTATATCTTGAGTTGAAATTGCATTTATTTCTGGAATACGGGAAAGTGTGTCGGCAACTATGTTTTCTTTTCCACATATATATGAATATCATTTGTAATTGAGCAATATATTCAAGATGACGTAGTTGACGAGGAGATATATCTACTTTAGAATTTAGAACATGAATTAAAGGTTTATGATCAGTATAAATTGTAAAAGTTCTACCTTCAAGAAAATGTTTAAAATGTTTAATTGAATTATAAATTGCGAAAGTTCACGATCAAATGTGAATATTTAGTTTCTGTTGTAGTTAATTTTCCTGAAAAATAAGCTAAGGGTTCTAGTATATTATTGCTAGTTTGTTGCTAATGATAAAGTACCATTTTTGTCGAAATTGTAAGTAAAGTATTTGTAACAAAACGTTTTTTTACCATTTTCGAAAGCTGTTGTGGTTTCATTTGTCCAATTTAATTGTTTGAATTTGTTTTTAATTGCATGTGTTAACATTTCATGCAGAGGACTAAGTTCTGTTGCTAACATTTTAATATATCTGTGATATCAAGAAGAATTTCTGAGCTCTAGGCCACACATATATATTAATAATAAAAATCAATTAATTATACCATATATGTTGTATTTATTTATTTTGTCGATATTTCGACTTCAATTAGAAATCATCTTCAGGGCTGTAAAAAATAAATTTTTTCTATGTATAAAAACCACAAATGCACAAACATAATCTAACACTTACACTTGTGAATGCACCTTGTCGACTAATTTAAAATTTCAGTGCAGAACACAGAAAATCATAAACAGAAAACAAAGATGTATACAAATAATAACAGCAATAATAAACAAAATATCTGCTAACAACAACGTATATATTAACTTGTTGGACACCCTCAGCATTATTGTTGCTAACTTCTCTTCATTACCAAATGTCTGTATGCGTGAGCGATGTTGTCGGTGTCGCTCTTAAAATTCATGCGTATGTCATTAGGTGTATGTATAATATGTAGCATTTCGAGAGTGTACCGTTTGGAATATGTTTTTCTTCTTGCAATTGTAACATTCTCTAAGTCCGGAGAGTGTCCCGTGGTCTTGCAAAGTTGCGATAAAGCCGTTCTGTTGTCGTTAAAGTGGTCGCGATTTTTGATGTTCGATTTGTGAGCGGAAATCCTTGTCTTTAGTTTTGATTTAGTAGTGCCTACATATGCTTTGTTGCATACGTGGGACCCGTCGCCATTACATTTAATTTTGTATATACGTCGGATTTCTCGTATTTTTCGATTTTGCTTTTTGTATTGCTGTATATTTGTTGTAGGGTATTTTTATATTGGAACGCGATTTGAAATTTTTCTTTGTCATACATGTTTGAATGTTTTTATTCGGTTAGACAAACCAGGTACAAATACGGCAGTCTTATATGTTGTTTATGTTTGTTCTTTATTTTTATTCGTAGCGTAAAATTGGTGGATATAACCATGATAAGGTGGATCGGAAACTCGTTGTTTTGAAGTATTTTTTTGATGATGTTTATATTTTCGGGTGATATTCTATC
>JARSSU010026857.1:0-29701 GCA_029619165.1 Eurosta solidaginis | reverse complement strand
AAAGATTATTGAAGAAAATTAGGTTAGTTAGGTTGAACTGGCCAGGTCCATGAGGACATCACATAGACTGATTGAGTCCGTAGTGTTACCAGAACTTTGGTTTAATGACCAAACTGAAAAACCTATCAAAAACCAGGACCTATGTTATAAAATAACTCCGTCCTCTTGGCAAATACTAGAAGCTTCCTAGGACTTAAGCACTTGCTGCTTCTAGATCTGACAGCTGTATCACTCTAATAGCTGGAGTCTTAGCCTGGCAAGTGCAGGGCACGAGCACAAAACGTGCTCGATCGTTTCTCCTTCAACCCGCACTTCCTACATCTGCTATCACTGACCAAGCCTAAGTTTAAAGGCATGCGACGCCAGAAGGCAGTGTCCAGTCAGAATACCCGTCATGAGTCTACGGTCCTCTCTTTTTAATGATAGTAGCAACTTTGTTAGTCTAAGGTTGTAAGACCTACACACAATCTTCGACACTTTACATCCTGCGCTTGAACCCACGGCTTTCCCGCTTGGTCGATCATGTGCACTCTCGCCTTCGTTTAATCTCGCCCAGACTAATTGCGACGTCAACGGATCAAGCTTCAAGGGATGCGCCCTTTTTAGCTAGTTCGTCCGCTTTTTCATTCCCATCTATTCCCATATGCCCTGGGATCCAATATAGATGTATGCTTCTCCCTGTCCCGATTCTCTCCAGAGACTGCTTACACTCTAACGTGCATTTAGATGCTGTGCTATGCGAGATTATTTCCTTAATGCTGCTTGACTGTCAATATAAAGTTAACATGGTTGCGGCTTAAGCTATTCTCTTCCAGTGTTTCTACTGCTTTGGTTACGGCTAATATTTCCGCTTGGAAAACGCTACAGTAATCCGGCAGCCTGTAGGATCTGATTATTTCCGGATCAGCGCAGTATACCGCAGACTCTACTCCTTCCACTACTTTGGAACCCCCTGTGTACACATGTATCCCCTCGTCCACCATTTGAGAACCCTTGCGCCAACCGTCCACCTATATTTTGGCCTTAAAATCTCCCTCGAAGCGCAGATAGGGAATCAGGTAGTCTGTTCGTCTTGTGATTGATGACGCTATACTACTATGGCCATATGGCCGGCGCTCAAGCTGCCCCGAAGCACCGAGCCTGGTTGCGGTCGTTAATGCTTTGTTCTTTGCTACCAGGTCTACAGGTGGAATGTGATGAATGACATACAGTGCAGCCATCGGAGTTGTTTTCAGGGCTCCCTTAATGCTAAGCATCGACAGTCTGCATAACCTCTCAAATTTTTTGAGGTATGTTGTTTTTTGTGTGGCTTTCCACCAAACAAGAACTCCATAGTATAGAATAGGGCTTACAATCGCTGTAAAAATCCAATGAGAAAGAGAAGGCGATAGGCCCCACATACACTCCAGCATTCTTTTACATGCATAGAGTGCCGTTGAAGCCTTCTTGACCCTCTCCTCCACGTTGAGCTTCCATGACAGCCTACTGTCTAGGATGATTCCTAGATATTTTGTGCAAGGTTTCTTCTGTAAGGTCACCCCTCCTAACTTAGGCCTGGTCCAATTTGGGACCTTGTACCTCTTTGTAAATAAGACCATATCCGTCTTCTCCGCATTGACTTTCAACCCGACATTAGATGACCAGGTATGAATATCCCGAAGCGCCCGATCCATCAAAGAACTAATCGTTGGAAGGCACTTTCCACTTATGATAATTGCAACGTCATCTGCGTAAGCCGTAAGTTTTACGGGTCCCTCATCGAATTTCCTGAGCAGTTGGTTGATGACCAGCGTCCACAGCAGAGGTGATAGCACCCCTCCCTGGGGCCTGCCCTTGTCTGCTGATTTCGTGGCCTCGTACAATCCCCATTGTGATGTAATCTTTCTGCAATTTAACATGCAGCCGATCCATCTGATTAAGGCAGGATGTACTTTAATGTAATTAATATCCATAATCGCCCATTTTGCAACATTATTGAAAGCCCCGGCAATGTCCAAGAAGACTCCTAGAGCATACTCCTTATATTCAGGGATTTCTCTATTCTTATTACCACCCTATGCAGTGCGGTGTCTACCGACTTGTCTTTGGTGTACGCATGCTGTGTTGTGGAGAGCAGCTTTTCATCTCCAAGAGTGCGGTACATGATTCAGTCTTATGCACCCATCGAATATTATTTTAAGCCATTCCACGACCGCCCTACTTGAGACTTGTAGCATGGCCGGGAATATACCATTTGGGCCCGGCGATTTAAACTTAGAAAACGTCTTCACTGCCCTGAAGAAAATTAAAACTGATTAAATATTGAAAGCGTTTATACTTTGCTTATTATATAAACTTACTTAAAGTTATTTCCAAAAACATTTACAGAAATGTCTGTTGGGTTGCATTTGCGCAATACATTGTGATAAGAAAAATGCATGTGAAAAAATTTGAATAAGTAAGTAAATATAATAGCTTTGCTATTTAAAAGCTTTGAGTTTTCCAAGTTGTCTGCTTTTTTGACAAACCGCCCTCTGTTTGTAATAAAAATTGTGAGCATTTAGTAATGGCAAGATTGAATAATTTTTGCTCATTTTTAAGATGAATAGCACAACTGTATATCGCTAATAAATTGTACTAGGAAAAAAATTCTTTTTCGTACAATTTATTGTACTTAAGTCCTTTTATTTTATGATGATTTTGCTACAATTTAAGGTGCGGACAAGATCGTTTCACCATTGCAGGAATACACTCAAAGCGATTTGTCACTACCAGCGAAAAATGAAAGCTTTTAGGATGTGGAACAAATGAAACATGACCCTAATAATACATAATTTTTAAAACAAAAATGTACTCGAAATTGTTAAACTGTAATTAGTAGCATTTTCAACGACGAGTGCACTTCCGATGGGATATATTTTGCACGTTACGATTTTCGTCTCATATAATCTTTAATATACAAGTGCGAGGAAACTCAATTGACAAGAAAAAATAATTTAAAAAAGAAAAATAGTGCTTGCATTTAATTATTATGTTTGACCAATACGTGTGGGCAAAATATTCTACAGCATAAATTTAATTTGCTCACGGCTCTTTGGAATAATGATGTAAATTGCTCTCGAACAAAAGACTTAAGAAACGAACCCGCACCTATTTATTAAAAATATACATATTTATTCCCATTCAGGTATGTATTTTTATTTGAGCACTGCCCACTTTTATTACGTACACCGTGAATTTTTTTGTATTAAATTCAATATTTCACTGATAGAAATCTAAATCCAGACCGGCATTATCCGATGCTCTAAACTTTGTGCTGAAATTTACAAATATCGAAAAAAAATGTATTTATATTTATATGTTTAAATATTGAAAAGCAAAAATGGAGTTGTGTAGCAAATTTTTGGTGTTTTAAGTTTGTACTTTTCCATCCAAGGCATGAGCAATATTAATTTATTATTTGGAATAACATGCGCAATGGCTTCAGAATTAAGGTTTTTACTTAGTTAAATTGTCTCTCCTATTCCGCCTATTACGCTTTAAAATTAGTATTTAGGTATTTTCAATTAGTAACTTAAATTGGTTAGAATTATTATTTTTTCATATTCGATAAATCTGTTTTCACTACCAACGATACCGTATAATAAATAGCCTCTTCCTTGTAATAATTAAAGCTGATAATATCAAAAGAATTTTCTGCTTCATATCTGAATAATATTTCGAAAATATTTTCTGCTTCTGTAGTAGTAAAGAAAATTGTAACTCCTTCACTCAACACACCCTCAAAGGAGTACTGAAATACTTATTGCAAAGGAAATTCTAAAAAGTACTGCATGAAACTTGAACGAATTGGTGACTTTTTAGTTTTTCTTTTTTGATTATTGGTCTTCGAATTTTATCATAGAGACTAGCAAAAATCACCTAGCGGAATAGTTACAAGGAGAAAGCAACAGATAGAGTATTAAAACATTGAAGCTACTAATTCCATCCTTCACTTTGTGTACATGGTGGGAAAAGAAATATTTTTGCTTAATGTCCAGAACTTCTAAGAGTTATTAGAAAAAAAACCTCCCTATTAAAAATAAAAGCTCCCGCAAAATCAGAAACAAATGCTCCACAAAATTATGTAAGCATTTATTTTTAATACATTTTGAAGTTTACAATATTGAATTCAATTAATTTTTTTCGTTCTACTGTAAAATTTTCTTGTATGGAGTTAGCAGCTTTTAACGCGGCCTCGACGATTAGAAGTTGACAAAGCTAGTAAAGACTAAAAAGGAATTGAACTACTTATTTATTATAAACAATAACAAATTCGTTTTTTCTAAATCGAAGGTGAGGCTCTGATAAGGGCCTACGGATTTCTTTGTTGTCTTTGGGACTCATTAAAAGATTTTTTCAAAAAAATTTTAACATACATTTTAAAATGCATTTTTTCCATGGTATACGCTCCGATGAGAGCTTTTTAGAAGCCTCCATAGGAGAACAAAGTGTATGAATTTAAGTTTTAACATTTGGTCACAATGGCCTTAAATATAAAAGAAATAAGTTATAGAAGGGATTCAAAGGACATAATTCAAGAGGTATGTCAAAGCAAGCCATGTGCAATGCCTTTTTGTAAATGGGCTGAGACCATAAAAACAGTATTATTAAAACCTTAATGTATATCCTGCAATATTTAAAGTCACTGTGCACTCGAAAAAATATTTCCTTTCATAATAGATTGTAGTTTTAATAGCTAATAGCTCAAAAGAAAACTTAAAGTTTTAGTATGCATATGACATTATATATTTTGCATTTACTTTACGATTAAATGGAATGTTATATATGATATTAAATATGTATATTTGCGATTCGATTTTCAAGATTCTATTGTCAGTGAAAAAATATTTGTGGCTGCACCCTGGTTCTAACTTTAGTTCTAAACGATATGCTTAAGAGTTTTGTTAATAAAATATTTTGTTTAACACTGCAGCAGTGCGAAAACTATTGACTACATTTAATGCGAGTAAATAACTTACCTTCTTCAGCATTGGCATCCTTGTTATATAATTGCTTTTGTTGTTGTCCGAAAAAGTAACGTCTGTGATAAAGGCGTTTTCTTGGACAGGGTGGCGAATTAGGAGTCGCTGCTGTATTTGTTGTACTATCTATGGATGCAATTGTTGTCGTTGCGTCTAGCTGATTTATTGGTTTTGCATCGGTGGTTTCATCCACATCAACATTCACTGTAGCTTTTGGAGTTGTGGGACGGGAGACCAAGGGGGGAGGCGCTGATCCACTACCTTGCGGTTCGGGAGTTTTCGGTGGTTTCTGTGGTGCTGGTGTTAGAGGCGGTGGTGATGATAATCGAGTTGGTGTAGGCGTTCTTAACGTGCTACGAGTATTGTGTGTACTGCGTGTCGGTGGGCTATACGAATGCAGGGTATCTGTGAGTACTGTTGAACTGTGGCTACCACCGCCTACTGGGGGCGAGGGACATAAAGGCGGTACAAGGCGATCATCCTCATTTTTATCCTGCAGCAAATTTTGCGACTCCAATAGTCTTTGTTGCTGTTGATGCAGCCGATTTTTTATGAGAAAAATTTTCGGCATTTTGACAATTTGAAAACTTGATTTTCAAAAATCTTATAAAATGTTATGTTTTCTTTTGAATTAGACGCACTTTTCTAGTATGTTGCCTATATTCATAGTCACTGGCAGATGAGAACTTATCCGAGCTTTGCTCACTTACACTGTGCCAATTTAAATTTTTGAACTCACTTTTTTCAGTTAAATTGGGAAATTCACTCACTTCTGATTTTACTTAATACTTTTAGTTTTTTAATATATTGAAAGCACGGACTAGCCATTTTGTTTCTCTTTTCCTATAAGTATAATTTTTTTTTAAATTTTTAATTAAGAATTTTTAAATGCTGACTTAGTTGTTTTTATTTTAACTTTCAAACATTATTTTTTTTTGTAATATTTTAACAGGGCATGGTCTTTACACAATAAAAATGGCTTCATAAAATTTAGTGGCATAAGAGTTGCGCTTGGGTTCAGTTCACGTTTTATTTATATTAAAAAAGCAATAAATATTTGAATAAGCTCTGTATTTTTATATAGCCATTCTTTTTATTCGCACAAAATTATTGTCTGATGTTCGCACTTGAATCCTTTAAATTCTCGTTCAAACCATTCCCATTATATTTTATTAAATAAATGCTTTTTTTTTATAAAAAAAACTTTTATTGAGAAGGAATCTCACTTCACTGTATGTTTATTGCTTTTTTTTGTGACAGTAAATTTTTTTCTGTGTATTTTATACAAAGTTTATGTAGTTGTATGTACTTGTTTTAACTTCTAATGACGAACGCGAGTTGGAAGCGATTAATGCATGTATTCTCAACGCTGGATCGTCTCTTACTGTATTCCAGCGGTATTTGCGCACAAGCAGTTAGTCCAAAGACAGCCAGTGTCGTCGTCATCGTCAATCAGAAGCAGCAGCGGTTCATCCAATACCGCCAGAAACGCACGATATACACACATACACGTATATATGTAGAATCGACGGTGGAGTATCACTCGGTGGGGCTGTGTCATACAACGGCGTGAAAATCCAGCACTCAGTATAAGGCCGGTCGGTTAGTTTATTTGTAAGCAACCGATCGTAATTCTTTACTTCGTATCGCTGTTTTTCCTTTTCAATGATTTTTGTTAATGTGTGTGAGTTTTTTTCCGTTGTCAAAGTTGGTTGCTACTTGATATCTTTATTTTTTTGTTGTTGAAACGAAAAAACCGTAAGCCATACTTTGTCAGTAAAGCGTGCGATCAGCGAATGTAGTTTAGAATTTTGACGCAACCGCTACACGATCAGAATTCTAAGCTTAGGTTCTCGCTCTCGCTACAACTGTAACTGCCTCTATATTCCGTTCGCAGCAGCAAACGATATGACGTATCAGAGCTAGAGTGCGAATACATAGAATAATAACATTGGTGGTGGTAGTGCTGATGTTTGCAGGTGATCAACGCTCAGATGAGCACATAAACGAAGCAATGTAAGCTATCAATGTATCATTAGTAGTAACCTGTATCTCAACTCTCACGTTTCGTGGTTGTGTTTTGAATTCGCTTTCATAGAAATCGATTGGATTCTCCTGAGCCACACTTTACGAGTGATTGTGTTTAACGGTTTTAACATGCATATCTTACTTGCACTCATACACGTAAACACTCTCAGTTTGACTCACCTGTTGGCCCATTGCAACATTTAATAGAGGCTTAAGTAGTAGACGAGTATTTTCGCTTGTAGGCAAATCTCCTTACTATAAACTCTCGCTCATATTTGTATTGCCATTACACACAGTTGCTCACTTTAGTACTCAATAATATAATTCTCGCTATAAAGGCCGGTATCTCAAGTGCATCTTGCCGTTTGACTAAATATTTTGTTGCTTTCATGCTCCTTGGTTTTCCATCGTCGTACACACCCCTCTGCCTCCTTTTCACGAAGCATGTTTAGTTTTTCAGATTTGCTTTGGTTTCTTGATTTTGCGGCTTTAAGTTAACGTGAATTTGGCTTCAACGGCCGTAGACCACGACCGCGACTTGATAGTTCAGAGTCAAGGTGTAGGTAATACTAGCATTACTTTTTTTTGTTTGTGGGTAGAGTTTTTGATTTTTTGCAGCGACTCTATTATTGCCGGCAACGTGAATTTTTGTATGTGTGTATATCATAATGGGATGCATGAGTATTGGGCTGTTACTTCACACAAATTTTGTGTATACGCTTTCTTACCTCCTTCGTTCACTTACATATGTTTTTGTGACTTTGCTCTTGACTTTGAATTCTTTGTTACTTGCGGTCTTCTCGCTGTTTGATTTTGTTTGCCCATGCAGTTGTTGTTTTCTTAGCTTGTTGCATATTAACTGCTGCACTTTTGTGAATTTTATTTTTGTCCACTTTTTAGGTAAGTCTATGATAGATGTCAAGGCTGTGTTTGTGTATGGTACAAGTAAAATTCGCACGTTGTTTCCATGAAATCAGTGCTTGATAAATTTGAAGAGAAAAATCGTTTTGACTTTAATAATAAGCTTGTTTATTGTTTGCTATTGTAATGATAATTTGCATTGAAGCACATATTTAAGTACAAGTGCAATAATTATTACCTTACTACTGGACTTGGCGAGTGCAAGTGTTAACACAGTAGTACTTGAATGTTGAAGTAAATACAAGTGACGTGTCCAAAACCGAAACGCAATAGGTGCACCCTTAATTTTTTTGAGGTATGTCCCAAACATATCATTAGTTTCACTTTCTAAAATCTATGTAATAATCTTTATAGGAAGTAAACAACAGAAAGTTTAGCCATTCTAGAACATTCTAAAAAATATGTTTCATAGCAAAACACAATCATTTCATACAATTTTTAAATTTTTTGAGTTGGAAACTTTGTTATGTTATGTTTATTCTCCTTAAGGATTATTTAAAAAAACACTTGGTTGGATGTGCTGATTTTATGCATTTTGCTTTGAAGAATAGAAGGTTTGGTACCATAATTTCATCAACCCTGCAAAATATTGGTGGATCACATGTACCATTTCTCCTCATACTCGTAATATGTCTTCAATATAAAGTCGTCCAGCTGTTGCTTGGGAGTTGTCCGATAAGCAAAATTTCTTGCTATTTTTGGAAAGTGCTCGTCCTAATTTGTTCCATGAAGTTCTGTGAAGGACCATTCCTAGCTGAAGTAGGTGATTCTGACTATCGCAACCTAAATTGGACCATATATTTTATACGTATGAGGATTAGTTGTGGAGTACTCGTATGCTCCTTAAATACTCCTTAAGTCTTTCTTAACCCTCCTAATCCAAACCCCCTCTGCTGCGAATAGCAAAATGCCCAAAATCAGCACTTCCAAACCAAAACACAATAAATAGATTTTTTTAGACCAAAATTCAATAATTACAAACTTTTTATGAGTCACTTAATGTGTTTTTGGTTTGGAAACTCCTCAAGTGCAGTATTTTTAATTAGATATTTTCAACTCGATTCTCAAAATGGATTCAATCGAGTCGAAAAATGTTGATTTGTAATTAATTGTTTACACGATTTTAACTGGTCTGACCATCGAAATGGGGTTATAAGTGTATTCGATACTGTTATATCTTACTTGCAGGAGCATATATATCAGACCAAGGGGGATACCTTCATTAAAAATACTCGATTTCCCTTGGAGTTCGCAATTGGTATCAGCTATGTTAAAACAGGGATAGCTGGCGTGACTGTCGAAATTACCAAGCCGACTAAGCGCCAATTTAAGGTAATGATAAAATTTCTTCATCTTTCTCTTTCTTTAGTACCAAGACGTTTCCACCTATTTTGCTGGTAACGACTTTACCCCCAATGAGACTACGAAAAGCTGCTTGTCATTTTCGTAAACTAGTGTGTTACCAGACCAGAACAGAGACGCAACTTTAAATTTATAATAATAAATATGAAATTGCACCTACTGTTACTCTAAATTAATCAAAACTTTCCAGGCTAAAAAATCTATCGCTTATTAAAAATAATCGATTCTTCGTTCGGTTAAAAATGTCGATTAAAATCGAATCGAAATCCAGCTCTATATGTAAATTAGTGTTTTGTTGTGAAATTGTTTAAAAATTAAGAAAAATTTTATGCAAAAAGGATTTTCTTTGCACTACTTGTTAGTATTTTATAGGTTTATAGTTTTATACTTTTTTGTCTAGCACTGATGAGGATTTCCCCGAAGGTACTGGGGAGTACTATCGATGTTGATGGTCTTTTCCGGATATAAGTCCAGTATGTCAGCGTAGCAAGGCACCATTAAAGTACCTGTCCGATCATCTCGGGAACGATTCAATATGACCACACTTAGGAAGGTCCTTGGGGTCACCAGAGCACCGCCTGCAAAATATATGCATGATACGTTCATACTTGTTGCAGGATTCTCCTCGAAAGTTAACATTTGGATTGTGGAAGTTGTGAACCTATACAGCTTTATATTGCGCTTAACAACCACTCGAATTCCTTCGGTACTTTCATTTTGCACTTACCTTTTGAAATATTTTTGTACTTGTACTTATTTGGTACTAGTACAAGTATATGCTTGGATAGAACGAAAGATGACACTGAAGATGGCACAGCGCTGAAACAGGACTATCTCCAAACCACATTTGACAAGTGATGACGGAAAATCGTTCCAATAAACATACCCAGTATGAGTTTTTAAGTAGGGATTACCATTTTTGCTTTAAATGTATGAAAACATTTATTTGAAGCAATTTTCAATTTATAATTTATTTAATAATTTGGGAAAAATTTAAATAACGTGACATCAGGGACGGAAAAGGCGACAGCTGTTTCGATTATACATTTTTTAAATCTCTTCAAAGCCTTTTCTCCCAGTACTTCACAGATTTACTTCATACTAAAAAAAATAAGAATTGCCAAAAAAGCTCACTTAGCCCCACTTGCAGAACGTCAAGTTATTTTTTTAGAGTTAATTAAAAAATGTGTCAAAACTGTATGATTCCAACTGCTCGTCAGGTTTATTCTGAGTTAAAAAATGAAATTGCCGTTCTGCAAGTGGGTCTTATGTATAATTAACTATAAAAAGTCTGATCAAGATGGCAACCACTAAAAATCTTAAATGAAAAATAAAAAAAAATATTCAAACTAAGAAATAGTGGTCTTTTCATGTCGCATTTTAATAAATTTTTTGATATTAAGAATTTCTGCCATAATATATGCAAATAATATCTAAGAATATTTTTCAATATACATAGTCAGGAAAAGGGAGGAGGCAAACGCTACCAAAAGTTAGAAATGCAAATGCTCTCTGTTTTCTACGGGCTGTCAGACATTTTTTTCTATAAAATAAAAGTTGTATACTGTTAGAACAAATATTATTAAGTTGTAGACCAATGTACGTATAACTTAACCTTTGAAAAAATGGAAATTTGGAAATTTTAGGTATACAGATTTTGCATCACTGGCTAAAGCCACAATTTGAGGTGTGTTGAGTGTGAGCATATGTCAAAGATTATATATTTTCTTGATGATAAATACATATTGTGCAGTCAACTTCATAACTTCTACGCAAAATAACGTAAGAGGTCTGATGACACAACCCGAATCACCTTGCTTATCCGTTCTCCACAAAGAATTAGTAGTGTAAAAGGTTTGCTATTTGTGGATCGGTTATCGAGTTACACTTCACAAAGGGGTTAAGCAGAGAGTTACTACAAGAAAAATATATGGGGCTGGGTTCCATTATAAATTTTTCGTTTTGCCAGGTGATTCTATTGTAATTTTTTTAACAAACCACACCTCCTCAGCCGCTATCTCTATCGACGTTAGGAATAAACATCCTGTCTTAAATTTTTAGGTAAAACTTACTTTTTGCACAATCAGGTCTTAAAACATCTGTGGAGAACTTATATCCACATGATTTATTGGAACATTTCGGCAATGTCTAGAATTATAATCTGCAAGCTTCTATGAGTTTAGAGCTAAAAACAGAACATGATCCTCCTATCTCCTTGCTCAATTCCTTCAGCTGCCGGTCTAGAGAACTAAATATTCAAAAAAATTACAAAATCCAATAAGACAATTTGAAATCAAATAAAAAATTTGGTGAATTATATACATACATATGGATCTACTCTAATAGGCGTTCTGCCTTTTCAACTGAGTGAAATAACCGATCGCAGGTGGGTTCTCTAATCAAGTAAACTACTTGCTCTTTATGTATAACATATATTCGTAAACATACATACATACTTCTTTCCACTCTCACTTAACTGTCCATAATATTTACTTATCGACTTACACATTCGTCGAACTAACGTTATTCAAGCAGAGCAAACTGCCGGTACGAAAAACACACTGACCTACACATTCACATAGTAGAGTGCCGCCATTCTATTTTTTGCGGCGAATTTAAATTCTAAAGAGGGATACAATTGGATGAGTAACTCTCGCTTTGTTTACTACGAGAACGATTATTTTACCACATAGGCGCCTCCGTGTCAACACACACATAGATACGACAATATGGCCAGTTGTATGAATGTTAGACAAGCAAATCCGAACTGACCATCCAATTCAAGACAAATTTACAGCTATAATTGCTAATGTGTGAGTATAAGATCGCTCTGTAGGTATTATGTACGTATACATGTTTGTTTGCTGATCAAAGATTAGCTGTGATTTGAAGTTGTTAGCAATGAGAAAACTCTGAGACAAGTTTACAAATAGAGAGGTTCATTTAAGTAAAAAGAGAATCAACTGGTCCTAAAAACTGGTTTTGCAGCCCATTACATGATGTCTAACATTGACTCTGACTGTGACTCTGACTTTGAAGTGATTACACCACAACAAAAGTAACTGCAAAATTACCGCGCATGCTTGGACGCTCTTATTGTCATTTCCGTTAGGATTATTTTTTAATTTTTATTCTCTACGGTTTTCGTGGTTTTTTTTATTTATGTGTTGGCAGTTTAGTTCATGATTGCAGTTCAATTTGTAGTTCTTTCTCTTTTGTGACTATATTCTTTTTCACTACCTTTGCATTCATTTTCCTTCGACGAATGAAACTAAACTTCACTCTCACTAATCGGCGTACATTTCGAATATTTTGATCTGATGTATACACAAAGAAATATACATAAATAGGTACTTAATTTTTATGTTATAGTGATTCTTGCCACTGTCGAAGGACTTAGAGCCCTACACACTACCTTCATTTGAATGTGCAATGATTATGTGCATGTGTAAGAACTACTTAATTTATGCTGGTTATACAAAAACCATATATATATACATATTTTAAAATCAGTTTAATGGGGACGATTGGCCGATCTACGAACCTGAACGTCTTGGTTCAAATGATGGATCACTTATAAGGACTATAAAAATATCAATCACATCACGGTTTTGTTCATCTATAAACAAACTCAATCCACTAATTTTGTTTTTGTTCTTTTGTTTTTTATTGTAAATTATAATTATGAAATGTTTGGTTCCACGAATTAATTACAATAAAGTACCCTAAATAACGTAAGCAATTCGTCGAATATAGTAGTGTACATTCATTTTTGTAATTATTTGTTTAGAGATAGACAGATAAGATATTACAAAGTACAACTTAGTTTAAACTAAAAATATGTTATGACAATAGTGAAGGAAGTTGAGTAAGACGGGACTCAGTACTCTCTCTTCGGGCGTGATCCTAACTACCGCCGTCATTACTACCGCCGGTAGCACCCCTTAGCGAGAGCCACCGTCGTCTTCACCATCTCAGCCACCGCTAAGCTAGCACTCTATCTCCCTCTCTCTGTGGAGAGCCGTCGTCCTTGGATTACACTATATTGTCAGCGACACTACCTAGTGAACATCTCTCTCTCTCTCTCTCTCTCTCCTGGATTCACGGTTGTGGATATTTTAGCCCGAGAGCCGCGTGTGTGTGTGTGTGTTCGAAATCAAAACACTAATTCACTGTGTATTTATTTAGGTGGGGGAAGTGGGACCTCCATCCGACTCTGTATTGACTTGAGCATACCTCAGCCTTTGACCAAACCCACCTCATAAAGTTAATATTATTACGTAATAGGAACTTTTCCAATGAAAATAAAAGGCGAATTTGAGTCTGCGAAATCTGTTGATAGGCGCTTTGGATCTATGGACTGTTCTACTCAGGCAAATTAAAAAAAATCAGAACCGCGGAGGTTCCTGTATGGAATATTTATTTACCGTCTGTCAAGAATCGACGGACAGTCTATTTTTCCCTAGAAAATATCAAAGATAATCGAAGTAGCCAGCAACATTTTACAATTGTTTAGAGTGAATAAAGTTACTAACTGGCAGCGTGCCTCATAAGACGTAACGAAAAAAGCACAAAGCGAAAAAGCTTTTCTGAACACGCTCCAGTTTGAAGAACACAAATGTCGAATATAATAATTTTAGTGCATGTGGGACGTGTTTATACGTATATGCAAGCATTACAGGCGCATTAGAAATTGCGAAACTAAGGTGAGTAGTAGAACTATACTTGGAGTCAAAATACACACCTTAATCTTTGAACGGAGTTTTGCGGAGATACGTAAGTGTCATCAATACGTTAGAAGTCTGTAATGGCCTAAGAAGTTTGCCGTGTGTCATAGTGTAACACTAACTTATACTAAGGAAGATATGGCTCCTAACGCACCAGCTGTATATCTTGTTGATCTCTACGTGAAGAAAATCAGCGTCATTATAACAGCTGATATCTGCATACATTTTCAAGTCATCGGCATACAGCAGAAACAAACTTGGAATAAGAAAAGCGAGAAATAATGTAATTAATAGACAGGATAAATAGTAAAAAGCCCAGTATAATGCGGCATTTTCTAGGTATTTTGCATCGACTTGAAAACCTTTCCTGAATGCCTTAAAGCAACCCTTCGGGTAGATCTGGCCATAACAAAACCATGGTGGTTGCCGCATATTAGGTGTTTGATGCTAAAATACAGCTTGTCTTTGCCCAACTCGTAAATTTTGAGGCTGTAGAAAGTTAAGGAATGCGTCTGTAATTGGCAGAGTTTATTTTTATACTCAGCGTGCTTTGCACACAGAGTATATTAACTTTGATTGGATAACGGTTGGTAGTACAGGTATAAAGGAATCGAGATAGATATGGGGTATTCCATCCCATTTCGATCAATTTTGAACCCGACCCCTTTAGAATTGGCTGAAAGTTTTTCTTCTTTTCCTAGCTTACGAAAGACGTTTTTCAGAATTTTTTCAAATTTTTTCATCCAACTCAAGAAAAGTTATGAATTAAAAAAAACACCGTTTTTGTTTACAAAATGCTATAACTTTTTCAAAAATTGACCGTTTGGGATCTTTTTTTTGTTTAAATTTGTTTTTAAATGTACTTTTCGGAAAAAATACAAAAAAATGTTTAAAGTTTTTTTTTAATTTTTCAGTTTTTCGAGATTTTCGAATTTCGCCATTTTTTTTTCATAAAAAACTTCAATCAATTATGCAATCATCCCCACAAATCCCGGAGTGGGCCGAGTTTTTTTTATATATTTAATTGAAAAAAAAATTTCAAAAATAAAATTTTTTTTTATCAATTTTATTCATATAACAAAAAATGTAAGAAAATGATTTTTAATTATTCTTTTCTTTATATATTATGGAAAATCTACGATTAAAATAACGAGTCATTTTAAAGCGTCATGTTTATGAAAAAAGAAAAATGGGCGAAATTCGAAAAATCTCGAAAAACTGAAAAATTAAAAAAAAACTTTAAAAATTTTTTTGTATTTTTTCCGAAAAGTACACTTTAAAAACAAATTAATAAAGATCCCAACGGTAAATTTTTTAAAAAGTTATAGCATTTTGAAAACAAAAACGGTGTTTTTTAAAAATTCATAACTTTTTTTGAGTTGGATGAAAAAATTTGAAAAAATTCTGAAAAATATAACTTAGCAAAAAATAGTTTTGAATCAATGATATTTCACTTATCAAATTTTATTGTAAGAGGAAATGGGGAGACATTTTTTTTAAACGGGCGGTGCCACGTGTTATGTAGAAAAAGTACTTTATCTGAAATAAAATCTACTGAAGCTCACGCTGAGTATATAATGTCTCGGTTACACCCGAACTAAGACACTTTTACTTGTTGCTTCCAATTTTAAGTATCGGAGTGATTGTTGCGCGCATTCGTTTCGTCAACAAAAGTGCCAGGTACTAAAGATATATTGGGAATGGTCATAAGCCGTCATCTAGGAATTTGCAATTTGTGAATAATATCACCGAATAAATAAGTAATTGTGATTATCAGCTAGTATAAATGTAAAAATGTATAAAAATGAATATTTCATACTGGAAAAAAAGATTAGTGTGGGTTAATTAGCAGAAAAGAAGTGTTTGTAGTGAAAAAAAACAATAATCCTTTTTAAAGTTGAGGCAGGGGCTATAGCCAAAAGAAGTTGATAGGCAAGACAAGAATATGACACCTTGTAGAGAATAATCCATGTATATCACATCCCTATATTCAGATAGCGATTAAATCAAAAAACCCCCATGTTCAGAAAGCTTGAAAAAAAATACTGCGAGTTTAGCAGTAGTTTAGCAGTTATTGAGTCAATGAATCAGCTGTTACAAACATCTTTAAAAACCAATATTTTTCTGGTAGTTTCCTTCCATATTCTGGCAAATATCCGGGTGCCTCTAATGCATTTCTAGATACTGTTTTATGTGACGTGGACCCTCAATAAAAACGTTGACACGGCTGTTATTTTGGAGTCAGTTATCCCTTTTGCTTTGGTCACATCTACCACCTAGACTGAAATACACTATACAGTGATCTCAATAACTGTTTATTGCTCTGAAATTAACTTTGAGACTATTATTCAGTACTTATGTTGTCTTTAAGTCTCAAAAAGGAACTGCGCAGATAACAATAAAAAAAATTTATTAAAGTATGAAAATTTAATGGTTGAAAATCTTTATAGAAGATTATTATTTTTATAACAAAAAATTATAAAAAAAAAGTTCAAAATAACAGTGAAACTCGAACTACCACTTTGAGTTTTCACAATGGAAAAACCAACAGCAAGTTCTGACACAACAATGCATAATATTACGTAGCTACTGGCCATAATATAGATAATAATGGCATTTATGAAAACATGCTTATCTGGTTTATGTGGTTATGATTCTTACTCACCAAGCTAACGTGAACTGCTGTATTAATGCTCAATGAAGGAGTAAATTGATTTTAATTATATTCACTTGGTGAGTTTTAGTTTCCGTCGAGGTCCAAAAATGATTCCCAAATTATTTGGCGACCAATCCTGACTGCCAATGGTGATATTCTTTTGGTTGGAGATCAGTATGAGTCCAAGAATCTTACCTCGTTATGAAATCGATCTATCCTAATAGAATGGTCGCATCTTAAAAGTTTTATTGAAAAGGACATATCAAACACATTCTGTTAATAAGACCGTATCTGAGCGGAGTCGTTAATAAAGTTGTATGTCAGGAGGCCGGTTAAAAAGTTGTAATTGAAATAAAATTGCTGACAGAAGAGATATGGACTAAGTTTGGTAAAAGACATATGAATATATATTCTGGTTTACCAATTTATGTCGTTTGTGAATTGTGAGGTATCATAACGAAAAATAATTATTGTTAGGCCCTTGAGCTCGATTCGAACCGGCAATGTTAAATTAAGTTAAATTCGAAGCTTTTTTGAACAAAGAAAATAGTTTTTTCAGTTACAACCTTTTTAACCGGTCTCCCGAGGTCCACCTTTATAACGACTTCGCCCAGGACGTCGTTCTTAACAAAACTTTCAAGTTACGACCTTTCTATTAGGATAGGTTCAAATGTTATAATATTTTTCCAAAAAAGGTTTAGAGGCACAGAATTATTAGATATTTCTAGAAAGCTCAATCCTACAGCTACTTGAATCGGTTATAAGAAAAAGGGAAGGCAATAAAAATATGTAAAACATATACATATGTATGCTGCCTTGTAGAGATTGGCAGTTCTTATAGAATAAGATACCAGGGCTGCAAGACGCTAATTATTTTATGATTAATAAAATGTTTTGTAAGGAGTGGTGTTAGTGGTGTGCTACACCGTTTCCAACAGTATTTAAAAACACTCAATAGTGTTTCAGAAAAAATCAAATAAAATTCAAATTAACAAAGTTGTGTTTCAATAAACCCAAATGCTGACCTTGATGGGGCCGTCCCCATGAAAGGGTATTAAGAATGGAAATGTGGCGTGGATGATTTAAAAAGAAGAGTTTCAGATGACTGGTGTCCTTGAAACTTTTGGATAGATGGACTGGTATCGGAGATAGTCATGTCATACTTCACTTGAACTGCAGTTTGATGGTATTGGGCCACATATTTTGAATACGATTGGTCTTAAATAAAAATATATGTAAACGCTTACATGCGCGTTTTAGCTGCCTGCAGCCTGTGTTATTCAGTATGCTTCTATTTTTTTCTCAGAGGTTTTTTCCATTGTTCCGCATACCCGTTGATGTTTATTTAAAATAACCGCGACGGGTGCACATTCCGCCTGTAGACCTGGAAGCAAAGAACATAGCGTTAACAACTGCAACTAGGCTCAGTGCCTCGGGGTAGCTTGAGCGCAGATAGTACGGCCATAGTAGTATAGCGTCATCAATTACAGGACGAACATACTACCTAATTTCCTATCTGCGCTTCGAAGGGCTCTTAAAGTCACAATAGATATGAATGGTTGGCGCAAGGGTGCCCAAATGGCGGACGAGGCGATACATGTGTACACCGATGGCTCCAAAGTATTGGAGGAGTAAGATCTGCGGTATACTGTGCTGATATGGAAATAAACAGATGCCACAAGCTCCAAGATCAGTGTAGAGTTTTTCAGGCGGAAGTATTAGCCATAAGCAAAGCATTAGAAGCACTGGAAGAAAATAGCTTAAACTGCAGCCGTGTCATTTTATATTAACACCCAAGCAGTAATTAAGCCAATAATCTCGCATAGCACAGCATCTAAACACGTGTTGGAGTGTAAACAATCCCTGGAAAAGGTCGGAACTGGGAGAAGCGTACATATATACTGGATCCCAGGGCATATGGGAATCAAAAAGTGGATGAACTAGCTAAAAAGTGCGTGTCCCTTTTAAGATTGCTACGGAGGCGTCCCACTTAGATTTGGCGAGATTGAGAGAAGGCGAGAGGCACACACAATGGAGCAAGCGGGAAAAGGGTAGGTCCAAGCGCGGGCTGTAAAGTGATAAGATTATGTGCAGGTCTTACAACCTTAGATTAAAATTGCTCCTATCATTAAAAAAAGAGAGGACTATAGGCTCAAGACTGGTATTCTGACTAGACTCTGCCTTCTGGCGTCACATGCCTTTAAATTGGGATTGGTCGGTGACCCAAGATGTAGGAAGTGCGGGTTGGAGGAGGAAACGATAGATAACGTTTTGTGCTTGCCTAGCTGTTAGGAGTGATACAGCTGTCAGATCTACACTCAGAGAAAACGCCGTTCTAAATCCTGCACCACTGGACTCAATTCAACTTTTCATGGTCTTACTTTTTATACGCAGCGTGCTTTGTATACAGAGTATATTAACTTTTATTGGATAACGGTTGGTTGTACAGGTATAAAGGAATCGAGATAGATATAGATTTCCATATATCAAAACCATCAATATCGAAAAAAAATTTGATTTAGCCATGCCGTCCGTCCGTCCGTCCGTCTGCCGTTAACACGATGGCTTGAGTAAATATTGAGATATCTTCACCAAGTTTGACACACGAGCTTATCTGGACCCAGAATGAATTGGTATTGAAAATTCGAAAGAAATCTGATGATAACCACGCCCACTTTTTATATATATAATATATTGGAAAACACAAAAAACCTTATTATTTAGTAAATAATACACCTAGAATGGTGAAATTTGACATGTGGACTGATATTGAGACTCTTGATAAAAATTTGAAAAAAAAAGTTAAAATGTGCGTGACACCGCTCACTTGTGATAAAATCAATTTTACAAATATAAATAATCATAAATCAATAATCGTTAAACTTATCGTAACAAAATTCGGCAGAGAGGTTTCCTTTACTATAGGGAATGCTTTGAAGGAAAATTAACGAAATCGGTTAAGAACCACGCCCACTTGTATATAAAAGATTTTTAAAAGGGTCGTGGACGAATAAAATAAGCTATATCTATGCAAAAAAGAGCTTTATATCAATGGTATTTCATTTCCCAAGTGGATTTATAACAATAAATAGGAAAAACTTCAAATTTAAAAATGGGCGTGGCACCGCCCTTTTATGACTAAGCATTTCTCAATGTTTCGGGAGCCATAACTCGAAGAAAAATTAACCCATCTTAATAAAATTGGGTACACAAATTTTCCCTTCAGCAGAAAATATTTCTAGTAAAAATGGACGGGATCGGTTAAAGCCCATGGCAACTTAGATATAAAACAAGTTTAAAAGGGTCGTAGACTAGAATAATAAGTCATAACGTAGCAAAAAATAGCTTTGATTCAATGATATTTCACTTATCAAGTTTTATTGTAAGAGGAAATGGGGAGACATGTTTTTTTTAAAACGGGCGGTGCCACGTGTTATGTAGAAAAGTAATTTATCTGAAATGAGATGTACAATTCAAGCTCACGCTTAGACATCTTTACTTGTTGTTCTTGAGAATAGATCGACCTGTTCTTAAAACAACAACCTTGTTCTTCAACTGACAACATTTTCTTGAAATGAGACCGGCTGGTCTTAAGATATGAGCAAATGTTTTATTAATGAGAACGATGTTCTTAAATTAAGTTCAAGAAAAAAAACGGTGCTACTCGTGTACAATACAATGTTAAATACAACATTTGGCACACGTTATCAAGTAGTTGTGGTGGTCCAGCGGCTATGATGTTGCGGTTGCGATCGTGTGGCGCGAGTTCGATCACCTACAAACTTTGAAATTTTTTAAAACCATTTTTTATCTTCTATTTTTTTAACTCTTATTTTTCGTTCAGTTCTATTCACATATTATGCATTTTTTCTTAATCTTTGGATTTTAACAATAGTTTTTTTGTTATTAAAATTTTTTATTAATGAAAAAAATTGTTATTAATAAAAAGAAAAATAAGTAAATGGGTACTAATTGAAAAAATTACCTCCCCACTCCCACCAATGAACTGTTATTGAATTTAGACTGAAAACTGCTAAATCGACCACAAATCGTTCCCGAAGCGTTGGAACGAAAAATCTTGAATCAAGCCCAAGGAGTGCTTGAAATGAGCACGGAAGGTTCACACATCAATAAGAAAATGGTCATAAAATACGAACGGTGTGCTTAAACAAGCCCATCGGTCACGAGTTAAGAAAAAACGTACTTAACAGATTTTTGTCAACGAATGTTCTTAATTTCAAACTCTTTCGTTAGTTTTAAAACGATTTTTTCTCTGAGTGTAGAAGCAGCCACTGGCATAGATCCGAGAAAGGTTCTAGTATTTGCCAAGAGGATGGATTTATTTTATAATATAGGTCATGCTTTTTGATATGGTTTTTCATTTTGTTCGTTAAACCAACTTCTGAGTTAATACTACGGACTCATTCAATCTATATGAAGTCCTCATCCGACCAGTTCAACCTAGCCTAATCTAGATCAATATTTGTGTAAAATAGGTGATAAATTTGACAATGATGTTTTTGTTTGACCACCTAAATAATAACTGATTTCACTAAAATTTCCAGGAATAAAATTCTTCCTGATGCTTTAACAGATTTTGATGTAACGAAGTAAAAAAGTTTACTTCGGACCACTGCAAATGTGCATTAATATGTAGAACAAGAACTATGCACGAAGAAATGTTTTTGTTATGTTAACAGTACTTGGCCCCATCAATGGGCACGACCACTCAAAAATTTCCATCAGGGTCATCTAACGGGTGTCCACGGAAACTGGCAGTTTCAACAGGACGGACAATAGGGAGATTGGTGTTAGAGGCGTAGGTTCCACATTAAAATTTAAAAGTTGTTTGGTGTGATGTGGGGACACTTCGCGTGCAGAATATACATTACGTATGTCGGAGTTGAATCTGGACAAGTAAGAGTTTAACCTGTTACAGTACCCAGAAGGAAGTTGAGCCGGGGAAACTCGTGTCTCCCTGAGTAGTCTGTTTTCTTGCATTTCGTTGTGCTCTTTAATGTTGATCTCTTTTGCCTTACAACGTAGATTGTGTTCAGGGCTCATAAGGAGACATTCTGTGACAGTTCTGATTGCAGAATTTTGATAGGCCTTTAGCTTTTCCCAGTATGAGTTCTTAAGACCAGGCCACCAAACTGTTGACGCTTAACACATGAGCGGCCGGCCAATTGCTTTGTACCTAGTTAGAAACGTTTCTTTATCTTTTCATCAGGTGCTGCCGGCAAGCGACTTGCGGATTTTGTTGCGGCTTTGTACTTTAAATAGAATTTCCGTGGCATGCGCCTTGAAGGTGAGAGTATTATCGAACGGTACTCCTAAGATCTTTGGGTGACTGACAGTCGGTGGCGTGATACCATCGACGTGAACGTCCAATATTTGCGTCATCATCATCATGCACGATGGAATCGGTGCTCCATTCGTTAGAATTGTTTATTAATTATTTAATTGAACAATAAAAAGCAGCGATAACCACGATGAGAGCTTTAACATTACCATTGTTCTTGTACTTTCGTAATTACTTTTGTACTACTTTGCCATGGCTGATGGGCAACAGAAGAAATTTTGTTATTTAGCGAAGAACTGTAAAAAGGTTTAGATGTCGTTATTTGTGAGTATATACTACATGACGCCGTCGAAACAGTAAAACCGTATATCTGTAATTGTAATAATAACATCAGCATAACAAAATTTTATTTGTCAAATATTTTGAATAGGTACTACATATTTCCATAACTTTAGTTGTATCAAATTTGCTGGATACACGGTTTTGCTCATTCAACGTGCATAAGTGTGCTGCTGTTAGTGTGTTGGTTATAACGTGAAAAATTATGTAGTAAGCAATATGTAACGAACGACAAAGAAGTTACGTAAACAACAATTATTGCCAAGAAATTACGCGAAAGCAGAGAATAAAAGAAAAAATCATGATAATTATATTACGATGAGTGAGGACATTGAACAAAGTACCTATTTTAGGATTTAGCGAACGAAGTTATAAAAACGATCTAATAAGCTATCATGTGGATGGTAATAAAGATGGAAAAAGTAATTATAATACTCTTTAGAAGACTTTAAACATAAAACTATAACAATTAATAAGACAAAAAGCAAGTGAAACAGAATGTTATATAAGTAAAATTCTGTGCGTTTTTTGAAATCCCGCATATTTCATAAATTTTTTGAATAGTTTTATTAAAGGAGAGCGCTTTAAGAAGGGTAAGTTAATTAATTTTCGGCTGTAATATTAGAGTTTGGTTTAAATGACGCACGATAAGAAAAGCAAAAAGCAAAAGCGTTACACTTTTAAGGCCCTGACACAATGACATTTTTCATATAGATGCGTTTAACACAAGCTTATGCGTGACAGTAACAGTGTGATCAATGATGAAAAATGGCGTATTTGTAAACAAAAGTCAGCTGATGTTTATTTTCCTCAAATGTGTAAATTTTTTTATCTACAAAAAGTGTAACGCTTTTGCGTTGCGAGCAGGCAACAATTTTTACAAAAGAACGAAATACCCCGTAAATGCTTTACCTGCTTTTTAGAATAGAACGAAATATATTTACAACCCTTGCACGCATTGTAGTAATTTTTGGCTTAACTTTCATAATGAATTTCATACTTGTTAAAATTATACATCTTTCATATATATTATCATCTTTATATATAAAAGTCACGTGTCACATTGTTTGTTCGCGAATGACTCCTAAACTACTGAACCGATTTTGAATTTGTTTTGCACCCCGTGCGTAATTTGATCTAACTTGATATATATAAATTATATCTCATTTTATAGCTTCAATATTATTTTATTGCAATTTTTTTATATTTTTATACGTAATAATAAAATGTCATATTTTCAGGTGGTGGTAAAATACTTCCGTGTAATTGATTGGTGCTTAATTAAACAAAGTGCTTATCAGTAAAAAATATTATAGCGAATGATATCAAGTATAGCACATCACCAGGCCCGGCGAGAGTGGGGGGATAATCCCCCGAACCCGGGGTGCTGAGGGGCCCGCGATTTAGAAGTACTAAGACATTTTTTTTTAATTCAGGAGAGTCTTTAGTTGTTCCATGTGCAATTTTTAAGCCCAATTTCAAAACCAACGAATGTCTGCATTTCGTTTTAATATTATAGTGAAGTGTGAAAATAAAAATCTATATATGTGAACGGGCCTATGAAAAGGTGGCTTATGAATCAAACAAAAATAAATCAAAAGAAAAACTACTAATAAACTGAAGAAATGCATTGTTTATCTTTAACAGCTGTTTCTTTTTTGAGTCATAAGCCACCTTTTCATAGGACGGATCACATATACAAAAGGAAAGGCTAAAATGTGTGATAGTTGGTCGCCGGTGTTTTAAGAGATGCGTCGGTCGATTTTGTTCAAACGTGGACCCGGGTACCCCTAGAATCTGTTTATATAACATGGATATCAAATGAAAGCTGTTGATGAGTGCTTTAGTACAGGGTAATATATTATACCGCTTGGTGACTAAGGTCTCAAGATATAGGCCAAAACGTGGACTCGGATACCCCTAGAATCTGTGGGTAATATTGATATGAAATGAAAGCTGTTGATGAGAGCTCTAAAGTAATTTTCGTTGTGATATTCGATTTAGTCGCATTAACCTTGCAAAACTGATAATATGCATGCGAAGCCGAAATAGAGACATGAATTAATAATACCCTCATACCTATTTACAGAAGTCCTATTAGATTTGCCTGAAATTTGGTATATAAATTTGCCTATATTAGTATTTACGATCCTTTTTTCCGGGAAGTAGACCAGAGACGGACTGGGATTAGGACTAGACTGGGACTGAGACTCGAAGTGGGACTGGGACTGGAACAAAATACATACCATCCTCTAGGACTGGCAATAAGGGATGAAGAAGAATGAGAAGAACGTGAGAGAAGAGAAAAGAGATAAGGAGACTGAGAAAGAAATAGAATGAGACGAATATGGAGATAGATTAAGCGAAAAAGACGGAGGGAAGAGTGAATAAAAGGATCAGGAAAAGGTGAAGAGGGGTGGGGGGATGGCAGAGTTAGACGGAAAAAGCTTATTAAAATATATGCAGATAGGCCAAATTCAGGGCAGAATAACGTCTGCCGGGTCTGCTAATTATATATAAATTATACGCTTCCATCAACTTCAAAAAGGGGAAAGGGGAAAATGGGAAGATTACAAAACTTTCACAGACAATCGCTTCGCTGCCCTACCAATCCCGACTGATGCCCATCCAGGTGAGCATGCATTCCGCAAGGTCATCGAATCCGCGTCGACTTGTTTTATTCCCGTCGGAAGAATCCAGATGATGCCGCAACTCTAGTGAGAGAATGTGGTCTTTTAAGATAGCACGACTTTGGCAGCCCCCAAATAAGGGATATTAACCAAGGCATCAACAGCTTGCGAATAAACACAAGCGGGCGAGATGGGAGGAGCACCTAAAGAATTGTAACTTCTCTGCCGGTGTGGGTAAGCTATGGTCTACCGTAATGTCCCTATTGAACCCAACTAAGCACAACGACAAAATATCCATCGTATTCGGCGATAAAGTGCTGTTAGTTTCGAAAAAATGCGCGAGTGCTTTCTGACGACAATAAGTAATGCATTCTATGGTTGACAAAGTTAGACGGCGAGACAACAGACGCGTACACAAGCATAAACCCAGTGTGTCCCCAATTATCATCACAGCCAAAGAGGTTGAAGATGCCATCGTTCATGCTACACCATCTAAAGAAGTAGGCCCCGACGGCATATGGCCTGGGAAGCCAGCTAACATAGGAGATTCTTATCGTCCGAAATCTCTCCTATCGCCAGTATCCAGGACACTTGAAGCAATTCTGCCCCCACCCCCATTTCACTGTAAACTTGCGTGTTGCCAATCTTCTGCATGGTTTTCGAAAACTACATAGCACAACCACCGCGCTAAAAGCCATCAACACGCAGATGAATTGCGGATTGAATCAAAAACACCGCCATAGAAAAGTACTCATAGCGCTAGACTTATGAAAAGCTTTTGATACAGTCACGTGGCACGTTACTTCAAGACTTGCAAGGGTCCTCCCATCCTTCATGTCTCAAAAGGTGGACCGAAAATTATATGTCTTCACCATCAGAAGGAGTCACTATAGTATCCTACGCCGATGACTGCACGATAATGGCCACCGGTCCTTGCCCACCCAACATTGAGCTATGTAATAAAATAATCAACTAACTCCCTTATCTCTTCAGTTTTATAGCCTCGCGAAACCTGTCATCGTCACCTACCAAATCAAGGGCGACCTTATTTACAACA
This sequence comes from Eurosta solidaginis, assembly GCA_029619165.1. Classification (NCBI taxonomy): domain Eukaryota; kingdom Metazoa; phylum Arthropoda; class Insecta; order Diptera; family Tephritidae; genus Eurosta; species Eurosta solidaginis. The sequence continues at coordinate 3,676 of JARSSU010026857.1, read as the reverse complement.
TGGACACGGCAAAAGTCGAAGATATTGAACATCCACGTCGATGGCATTACGCTACTCTCTTACAACCAAAAATACTGGATGTGACGTTCGATCAGAATCTGCATTTAGGCGTGCACGCCATTGTACCTAAAATCCAGAGCCGTAATAAAATTCTCTAATCTCTTGCCCGCAGCACTTGGAGTGAAGACAAAGAAACGTTCATTACCACTTACAAAGCAATTGGCCGGCAGATTGCATTCTACGCGTCTCCGATATGATCGCCAAGCCTAAAGGTTACTCACTGAAAGAAAATACAGGCCTGCCAAAATACTTCCCTCAGAACCGCTACGTCCCCAGAACACCACGAAGCACTGCTACAACAACAACAACAACCACATTGAACCTTCTACTCCATAGGTGCCAATAATATAGGTCATAATTTTTAAGGGGATTTTTCAGATTTTAACACAATTGACACCATCAGCTAAACCAAACCTATTGGTGAGTCTTTAAATTTAAGACAGGTTCTATAAAAAACTTTATTTTACTCGATATTTATTATTTATATAAGTTTAGCACCTCATTCAATTCATTCAGTAATTATCAGTATAGTCAGTATAGGTAGTGTGAAATATAGTAGTGTGAAAAAGCTGCCTTCTAATTCAAAATCATTTTCTTCATTATTATTATCTTTGAATTCATTGAAAAATTTACCATCCGATTCTCATTCGAAGTGAGCGCATCTGATGATTTATTAACTTGCACCCCGTCACATTTTAGTTGAGGATATATACATTTAGTATATTCCAAGGGACTACTATACGGTTCTGTGCGGGGCTTTAAGTCATAACGTTCCTCAAAAAATTCAAATATTTGTTGCTTGCTCGTAAAATTGTTGGACTCCAAGCTCAGCTTCCTTTTCATATGACTCTCCACATAATGATGGTGATGAAAACATTGAATTTGTATGTGATCACCAACACGTGTGGCAATATCCAACCATTGCTGCACACATTCCATCGATGTTTCGCCTTCCCCGCAGTGTTCGTTAGAAAGTGTAGGATTTGAAAGTAAACCTCGTGCTGCCATTACACCATTAGCATGTGTTTGTGCATGCAAATTTTTAGCGTCTTGCCAGGTGCGAAAATTGCCATTAATAATAAGTGGCTTTTTGATGAATTTCTTTAATTCAGACATAGCGTTAATATTAAGAAGATCTGATGCTTTCTGCCACATGTTTCGTCCATGATATGTCAAAAATATGGCACCACATTTTTCTAGTTGACGTGCCAGTTCCAATGTAGATCGTACTGATTGCTCTCCACTGCCATTTAATCAGCGTAATTTTATCGATATGCTAAAGTTGTTTGGTAGCACACGCCTTTTAGTTTCTACAAAATGTTTCACCAGTTCTGGATGTCTCAGCAGAATACAGCCGTATGCTTTAGAAATTGCCCATGATTGCGGACAGCCACAATTCAAATCCATGCCATCAACATATGGATATATTAACTGGGCTGGTAAGGAGAATTCATGCGCGTCGCACGCAGCGAAATTGTGATATACAAGGAATGTCCTCTAAACTTGTGGTAAATTCATTATCACGCGCCTTTTTACTATTTATAAATGAATCAGCAATGATAATAATTATAATTATTGGTGTCAATGCCAATTTTACACCATGTTGACGAAGAAGCCGTCCGAATGCCAATTTGCTATATCGCACCATTGGCGCGCATGACTTTGTAAATCCATGTGATGTGTTCTTTTCAGTGTTAAAAACATTTAAAATATATATATTTGGCCTTTGTTCATATTATTGCAAGTTAGATTCGCAGATAATTACATTTTTTACATTTTCCAATTTCTCTTCATTTCGACGCTCAACTTGTAAAGAAATGTCAAATTCTTCTTCTTATGATTTGTTGGCAACAAAATTTTGAGAGGGTGTGTTACTTTTCAATATCAGATGGCGCCAGTGTCGCTCAATCTACCAATCTCCATAAAAATACGTGCAATCTACTCATAATGCATAAGCTTGGTTAAACTTATCTATATGAAAACCTGCTTATGTGACGGAGCTATTACTCTGCATAAAATGGCGGTGTGGCAGTGTAACTCTGCTAAACCAGCTGATAGTGAAATTTATTTTCGTAACTTCACAAATTTTTAGCGAAGAAAATTGAAATGAAGGAAATAATTGCTAATGCATTTTTATTATCATTCTCTATTAAGGCTTTACCATTTACTTAGGCAACAAGTTATTTCAGAAAAGAAAACGCTTTAAACTCGATCGTCAAAAATATCTAAAAAATTATCAAGTGCGCAGAAAAGTATGCAATATTTAGTAACTATGATCATAAGGCGGTCGCCATGCTGCGGTTGTAGCTCCGCCTACCACACCGAATATCCTGGGTTCACGCCCGGGCAAAGCAACATCAAAATTTTAGAAACAAGTTTTTTCAGTTGGAAGAAATATTTTCTAAGCGGGGTCGCCCCTCGGAAAGAATTTGGTAAGAACTACTAGCGTATTTGCAGATATATTATATAGATATAGTATATTGCAGATGCCGTTCGGAGTCGGAACACAATTTGTAGGTGCCTTCCCGCCAGCTTGTAGGAAAAATTTAAAAGGAGCACGAGGAGGTTATCGTGACTCGTTTATTTATTTATTTACTAGCCTTTACCCGCGGCCCCGTCCGCAAGGAGAAAATAAAATATATGTGCTATTCACGTTAGCCTGCCTATCAAGTTGTCTGTTTAAAAATTTTTTCTGTCAATGTATTTTATTTTTTAATACAGTAAAAAAAAGAACTAACTGAGCTGATGGGCACGCTACATGGATAGTACAATACACTTTTTCGAATTAAAAAAAATACATTTTTTTCTAAGTTAAATTAATTGATATGACAGGGGTGAAAGAATTACTACTCATAGAACAAAGGAGTGAAACTACAATTAGCTAAAACCAAAAAGAAGTTTTAAATGAAAGCAGTGTTGCTTTTCGGGTATTAGTTGGTTAAATATTACAAAAATTTTAATTATAGTGTAATAGTTCGTTACAGGATCATTTAAAAATAGAACGAACAGCTGTGATATATTAAAGATAAAACATACCGAATTAATTACGAATAATTTGCCGTAAATCCACGGCCATGTGTGCTGAATTTCCGGTTTCGAAGAGACCTAAAATGATCCCGGAAGTGTCCCTAAATGACACCAAATAGTCACGAAATGATGCCGACGGGATCCTGGACAAATCTCGAAAACTATCCAGAAATGATGCGGAAGGGTCCCAAATAATCCCGAAGTAGTCACGAAAAGTCCCGAAATGACCCTGACGGGATCCCGGACGGATCCCGAAAAACCATCCAGATTTGATTCTGAACGGTCCCCAAATGATCCCGATATAGTCCGAAAAAGTCCCGAAAAAACTCTGACGGGATCCGGACAAATCCCGAAAATCGCCCAGAAATTATCCCGGAGGAGTCCCAAAATGATTCCAAAATAGTAGTCACGAAAAAGGCGAAATGACCCTGACGGGATCCCGAAAACCATCCAGAAATGACTCTGGAGGGATCCCCAAAGATCCCGGAAAAGTCCCAAATGACCCCGACAAGATCCCGACGGATCCTGTAAACCATCCAGAAATGATGCCGGAAGAGACCCCAAATGATCCCGCAAAAGTCCCAAAATG
>JARSSU010026856.1:0-42971 GCA_029619165.1 Eurosta solidaginis | reverse complement strand
TGAAAAACTTTCATTTTGGTTTGAAAAATTAAAAAGTTTAATTTGATTTGAAAAAAGTTTCGTTTTTTTGATTGAAAGAAAAGTTGTGACTTGATTTGGAATAAAGTTGATAATTTGATGTTAAAAAATAAATTGCATATTATGAAAAAAGTTTCGCTTGATTCGAAAAATTACATTTGATTTGAAAAATTTCATTTGGATTTGAAAAGCAAATTTATTCAAAATAAATAAAATTTCGCATGGATGTTTTGCAGGTCTTCTTGAGGTCTGTAATTTTTAAATTGAAAAACCAAAATTACTTTTTTAATTTTACCAATATTGTTTCCGTTACCGACGGTACCCGTTTAAAGAGATGAGATTCTAGAGTTGATAAGCGCAATACAAGACTTTAAGCTTTCAAAGCTTCCGAAACCCAATTGTCAAGCTCACCTAAGCGTGTGGGAATTTCCTGTGCAAATATGAATGTTAGCAGGGCGAGGCTCTGTCGGCCCCAAGTTCCTCATGGATCTAGGCTGGGGCGGGATGGCCTAGAAGGTTTAATGTGGTCACATGAATTATTCCGAGGAAGGCGGGTGCTTTGTTACTGAACGTGCCGAATCTATATCCGTCAAAGGGACCATCGACATCTATAGCACTTCCCAAAATTTTGGGGAGTGTCTTATCGTTAATACAACAACAACAACAGGGCTGACTATTAAACAAAAAAAACAACTCAATATAAAAAAGTTCAATTTGCCTAGAAAATGCATACATAGTGGATATATTAAAATAATTGGAAAAATGTACACATGTTTTCTTACTTTTCTTCCAATGCAACAAACTAAATGCATATCAGCTTAGATGTCGCCCAAGTGCTCAACTTCTTAGGTGTCGTAAAGGCCGACACTGCTGCAGTCCATACCTTAACCTACCGTCATCAATACATCCACCCACATACATATCAATTGTCATTGTGTTGTCAAAACGTTTGACATAATAAACACGCGATAAGATTGCGCAATTAGTTGTTGTCATTAATGGTTTCCTGTTGTTACTCAAGGGGTTGGTTGTTAGAAGGTGGCGGCGACTAGCCCTAAATAACATAATAAACAATGTTAGCAATGATATAAAGCAGCAATATCTAATGATTTTGCCGGCTTTTCGGCAACCATCCGAAGTGTCAAGTAGAATCAAAAACTTTTGATTAACACTGTCACTATTTTCCTACAAGTGTCGACGGCATTTGAACTTATTAAAATTATATGAAGGTACCGTTTTGTAGCTCGTTTTTTTGCACCGCCGAAGACCGAAAAACAAGTATGGATAAGGAGGTTTGGCTTTCACGTCGGCACACCTGAACTATTGTCAAAATACTACTTGACAGTTAAGCCAAAGAAATAGGAATGCCGAAGATGATGTTAATTCATAGAAGAACGGTGAAAGAAACAGTGAAAATGAAAAAATAATTATACAAGAAGTACAAGCTTATGGACCTGGCAGTTGAAGAATCATTTTATTAAAAACTTCGTTCGTACGGAAAGTATATTATGAAAACAAGAAATGGCGCATTATATTACTATAAATATTTTTCCAGCGCGCTCTAAGTACTTTTATTTTATAGCTTTAACCTTTTCAATTGTCTTAAATTGTTTAGGGTCAGCTTTAACAAAAAAAAAATAAATGCTGATTAAGCTTAATTACATATAAAACATGGCTTAGCGCATTAGCGCAAGCTTTTCAAAGTGTCAGATTAGAAAGATTTTTTTGGCATTTCTCCCTTAGTTTGCAATATAAAAACGTGAAACTGGTGATATATATTCTATACATCATAGAAGATTTTCTGTGAAAAATCATTTTCGATCGGAGTAATGTATAATTAGTCCATTACAACCGATCGTTCAGATAACAGGGGAGCTTTGTAGGCATTTGTGTATTTTTGATTTATCTTAAGAATCGTTTAGGTATTCCATCTATATATTTTTATATTATGAATCGATATTTGGAGACTAAGCACGGGATAAAGATTATTCTTCAGCCCCATTTATGAAAGGTAATGAAGAAGACAGTGCCGTCCTTAATTGTTTTCATTTCATAATATTATTTTTTTAAAATCATCTTTCAAATCAACTTCGTTTCATGTTAAGTGAAACTTTGTCATTCAAATGATCTTTTTTCATTCAATGAAACTTTTCACATTTTAATGAAACTTCTTTCACTTCAAATAAAACTTTTTTCAAACTCTTCAAAAAAACTAAAATGTTGATTTCAAAGTGAAAATTTACTAAATCAAATACATTTTTCTTAACCAAGTGAAACTCTTCAAACCAATTTAAACTTTTTTCATTCAAATTAAACTTGCTAATTTTTCAAATAAAACCTGTCATAATTCAAAACAAAGAAAAAACCGAGATTTTTCTATCAAATCAAATGAAACCTTTATTTTCTTTCAAATGAAAACTGGTCAGAGTCAGTTGACTTTTCGTTTCCAGCGCAACCGTTTCAATGTCATAATCTTAGTACTTTTCACATCAAATCAAATTGTATGGCTACAGTTGGAATCAGAAGTACTCTTCGTATATGCGGAACACATGACCCCTGGACATGATTTGATCACAAGAAAAGGTGTTTATTAGCATTAACAGTTTGCGTTCATATCAAAAAATACATACACGGAGATGAGGAGAATATGTAATTTTGAGGAAATATATTATCTATTTATTTTAATGAAATTTATTTGAGTGTATACTTGTCAGAGAAGCAAGGAGTAAACACACTCTCGGCTTCGTTGATTGACATATCACGAAGTCACGATGGATCTAACTCGATGAGGATATAGTGGTGTGCATTTTCAGCTGAAGACAAGGTTTTGGCCGACTCATAGCAGTATTTTGTAGGGGTATAATTTTGTTCTAAACTATTTACTTTGTCAGGTACACTGGTCTCCGGTCGACATTTGACTGAATAAGCGCTCTTGTAGGATATACAGATATATCTACTCTAACACTGACGGCAAGCATACGACCGAGCTTGTGGTTAACTACACTCAGAAACAAAACACTATCAAACAAGAAAACATTTCCACAAAAATTTGATGAAATAGCAGAATTTTCACATGAGAAAGGCCACTTACAGCATCGGAAAATAGTCTATATTTGTCCTCAGATTTAACCTAACCTGAAATGGTTAGAAGTGTTCCTCAATTGATTTGACAAAGCTATTAAATGTAATCCTGAGCTCAGACACTTGCAATAGCTTTAACCTGCGTGAATCGGATTAGTGACAGATTTGAGCAATTGTCAAATTGTAGATACTAGATCCACAATTTTTTATATAAATAGTTAACACACTTTCAGATTTGTCGCTTAGTGAAAATCTTTTCTATAAGTAAAATATCATAAACGTACCAGAATACTTGATTGAATTTTTCTTACAATATTAACATCTACGAGTTTGCGCAGTGGAATAAAGCACTAGAGTGCAAAGTTTACCACCTCGACTAGAAATATACTGCTACGACGTTTCACACTTTTAATTATAAGAAAATTATACCTTTAACCAAAGAAATTTGTTTTTAATTTTAAGAAAATTACTGCCCAGATTTATACAGGATTTCTGTGACGAAATATCATATACAATTTTTTGCTTGTTATATTAGTTATTTTCCTCACTTTTAGGAAATTTTGTTTTTAGTTTAGCTTGCCGTTTTCGCATATTAATTTATGCCGCCGAATTCATGTCGCATAGACCAGAGTGCGTCAAAACGCAAATAACGGCAAACTAATTCGCTTTTGCTGAATGGCGGTGACACATACGCCATAACATACATTCTATAACAAAAGTAACAGCAACAACACCTGAATTGCTTCTCAGCAACAGGCTGTTAATCTCTTAGGTACTGCAGCAGCAGCTATAACTACCACTATGCTACTACAGGCACTAACAACTAAGCTAATAGCGCCATAATACAACCAACCTAGCAGCAAACAAATAGAATAAATTCAAACTTTTAATCGCATAACACTAGTTCAACTAATTGATCGCATGAATGAGATTTTTTTCGCCAATTCCTTTTTTTGTCTTCGATTTTCATTAACGTCACATTTCATTGGTTTGTGTTGCATTGTGTTCTTATGTTTGTTATATTTGTTTGTTTTGTTGATTTGTTTATTTTCTTGTTTTATGCATGTTGCCTGATTGACACCTTGACTAATTTCTATATGCATGCAGGCATGTGCCGCTTGAAAGGGTGCACGTGAATGTTATATATAACATATTGCATATATATATTATAACAAATAAAAAATTTGCTATTTTTATAGCATCTTAGTAGTTTATCGTTGACAATGACATCAGCATAGCAGCCAAATGCGTGAAACTAAAGGTATAGAGAGAAGTATAGAGTTTTATTGTCGCCCTAAAAAAAGCGTGCATCATACATGATTTATATTTGGGTTTGGCGATTCGATATACATATGTTGCTATTGGAGCGCCTAAAATTGTTGAGACAGCTAATAGTGTTCATAGCTAATGAAGTTTGATTTAAAATATCATTTCCTATTTTAATAAATATTTTATTACACTAGATATTATACGTTATTGCTCAGAAACAGTTATTAATACTTGAAACCTCGGTTTAGTGCTAAACTGTTATTACTGACAATTTGAAAATGGCAATAAAATACAAACCCATTATATACAAGCGTACCTGCAAACGTTATCCTGTCCTGTATTTGCAAACTGGCCTTTTCTCCACTCTGTCACTCTCTATATTATCGTATAGATTACATCTTTACTACTTTTTATTATACTCAGCACGAGCTCACAGAGTATATTACTTTGTTCGCATAACGGTAATCCGTAACGGCATAAACTAATCGAGATAGATATAGACTTCTACATATCAAAATGATCTGGGCGAAAAAAGAAATTTATTTACACACGATAACTTGAGTAATTGTGAGGTATCTTGATGAAATTTGGTATGTAGTTCTGGGCACTCATCTCAGATCGCTATATAAAATGAACGAAATCGGACTATAACCACGACCACTTTTTCGATGTCGAAAATTTCGAAAAACGAAAAAGGGGATAATTCATGTACCAAAAATGGTTAAAGCCATGAAACTTGGTAGGTGGGCTGAACTTATGACGCAGAATAGAAAATTAGTAAAATTTGGACAACGGGCGTGGCACCGCCCACTTTTAAAAGAAGGTAATTTAAAAGTTTTGCAAGCTGTAATTTGGCAGTCGTGAGGATATTATGATGAAATTTGGCAGAACGTTACTCCTATTACTATATGTGCGCTAATAAAAATTAGCAAAATCGGATGACGAACACGCCCACTTAAAAAAAAATTTGTTTAAGTCAAATTTTAACAAAAAATTGAATATCTTTACAGTATATAAATAAATTATGTCAACATGCATCTCCAGTAATGATATGGTGCAACAAAATACAAAAATAAAGAAAATTTCGAAATAGGCGTGGCTCCGCCCTTTTTATTTAATTTGTCTAAAATACTTTTAATGCCATAAGTCGAACAAAAATGTACCAATCACTTGTGAATTTGGTAAGGGCATGCTTCTATGACGATAATTGTTTTCTGGGCGCAAATCGTTTGAATCCAAGCCCAGTTTTTTATTCATAGTCGACCGTCTGTCCTTCCGCTCGCCCGTTAACGCGATAACTTGAGCAAAAATCGATATATCTTTACTAATTTAGTTCGCATACTTACCTGAACTCACTTTATCTTGGTAATAAACATGAGCGAATCCGACTATAACCACGCCCCACTTTTTCGATATCGAAAATTTCGAAAAATGATCCATAACTCTATACCAAAACGAAAAAAGGGATGACAAATGGTGATAGGATTGGTTTTTGACGCAAAATATAACTCAGAAAAAACTTTGTAAAATGCGGTGTGACACCTACCATATAAGGTAGAAGCAAATGAAGAAGTTCTGCAGGGCGAAATCATAAGCCCTAGGGAATACATGCGGAGGTAATACTGTTCATTATTAATATATAAATAAATTAGCGGTACTCGACAGATGATGTTCTGGGTCACCCTGTCCACATTTATGGTCGATATCTGCCTACGCCAATAGACAACTGGGAGCCACCCCCTTTTAAAGTACTCATTAACACCTTCCATGTGCATACCCATATCATGCAAACACATTCTAGGGTTACCCTAGGTTCATCTCCTACATGGTGATTTTCCCTTATTTTGTCTCCAAAGCTCTCAGCTGAGGTATGTAATGTTCGGTTACACCCGAACTTAGCCTTCCTACTTGTTCCAATTTATTTCTTACTCTTGTCTTTTCTTATTGCCTTCATCTCACTAATTTTTCATTTAATTCTCTGTCTCACACCCAATCTTATTCCCACTCCCACTCTCATTTCCACTCCTACTCTCATCCCAAACGTATTTAAATATTTTTTCACTCGCACTCTCATTCCCCTTACCACTCGCGCTTCCACTCCCAAGACCTCTAACTCTACACCTGAATAAACTCATATATAGAATTTTTATATCAAACATAGTATAGTCCCTTAAGATAATAACATAGATATAGCGAATTAAAGTTTTAGTTTCACTTCTACTCGGATTATCAATCTCATTTTCACATCCACCCTCACTCCCACTTTCACTCTTTCTACCTCTCCCACCAAAATAACCTCATACTACGGAAAATTTATACCGAACTAAATAAAGCAGTTTTAAATTTTGTTTCACCTTTACTTCTTCCTACCTCCACTTTCACTCTTGCTCCTACTTTGAATTTCATTTCTACTCCTCCACCTATTCTACTTAATTTTTTTCATACTTGAAATTCTATTCCAAATATTGGACAGCTGCTTCAAATAAAACGGAATAATGCGAATTTAAAATATTTGGTAGCAGGGGCTGACACCCCTCACGTTTCAAAATGTGTATATAGTCAGAAAAGTACTGGGCGACCGCATTAACCTACTGCCAAATGTTTGTCAGATCGGTGAGTACTTTGGACGCTCACACACATATACATTTAGGCTTCGAGTCCAGCTTTGCAGTTTGAGACCATACGGCCATAGAGGTATAGCGCCCCATCAACATTGAACAAACAGATTACTGGATCACATACCTGCGCTCCTATGGGGATTGTTAAGCCAAGAATGAGGTGGAAGGTTGACGCAAGGGGCCATAAAATGCGCAGGTGGCTGAACTCGTATAACACGGTGGTTTCCACCTAATCTATATGTAGGGTCTGAGGTTGTGGTGTTCTTCAAGCGGAAGTAATAGCCGTGACCAAAAGAAGTAGGAATACTGAAGGAAAGTAGGTTTAACAGTAGCCGCTTAATTTTTTAAATTTACCGCCAAGCAGCACTTAAGGCAATTTTCACATAGCACGGCAAGGTACACCCTTCATCTCTCGAAACTTGTGCGGTACACGTTCCAAAATAAAATGGATGGCACAGAAAGAAGGAAAGAGTGGTTGTACATGATCGTCGAAGATCGTTTGCGGGGACTGTAAGATCATGATGCTGTACTCTGACTGGATACTGCTTTCTGACGTCACATGCATCTAAATTAGGCGTTGCACTGTTAGCCGTGTGCTGTGCTCTGCGCTCGTTCCTGTGATCGCCAGATTAAAACTTCAGCTATTAGACTCAGCAGCATCAAGTATTATAGGGTCAATGAAGGCTACGGCCTTAGTGTATTGGTAGTGTGCTCCGCCGTAACCCAGGATGGGTTGCCGGACAAAACAACATCAAAAATTAAGGAGCAAGTTCATTTAAAAAAGTTTTCTGAACGAGGTCGCCCCTCGGCAGTGATTGGCAAACATGCCAAATGAATTTCTGCCATAAAAAGCTTCTCAGTGAAAACTCATCTGCCTTGCAAGTGCCGGTTGGTGTCGACATTAAACATGTTTAAAGGAGCACGACGCAAATCGGAAGAGAAGCTAGGCCCAAAATATCTTCGGAGGCTATCGCGCCTTGCATTTCTTTTGGTTGGTCGTCAAACAAATTTCTAGAAACACTTACATATTTTTAACAAAATTTTTGTAATATAGCAAATATGAAATACAATACAACTTTAACCAGGCCATCCTCCCTTAAAACGCAAATATCAACCTTGTCAATCTTACTGCCAATCTTCCTTGTCGGTCAAGCAACAACGTGAACAATTAAAATAGAAAAAGGAAATTGCTTAAATGGTTTAATTAATTGTAATGAACCAAATTGTGTATTTGCGGAAATATCAAACTCGCAAGGTAAATAAAAATAATTTTTTTCTTTCATTTTTTTGGTACAAAATTGACCACCTAATATATATAAAATATATAAAAAGGGACAAAATAATGTAAGATATGTACCTGTAGTAGTTCTAAGTTTAATAGAAAAACTCAAACGCCCAAACGTAATTTTTTCGATAGGAGCAATGGTGGAGGATTAAAGTTGCGGACGCTTAGTGGATTTTTGTCGGAGGATTTCAGGGGGCAAATAAATAAAACTAACAGACGGATACAAACACTGCCAAGCTGATATGTGTTGCTATTTGAAATAGTTATTTAGAAAACTGTTGTAGTGGAAAATTAAATAAGATAAAAATAAATAAATGTGAGAAAATAAGCAGAAACCAGAAAGTTGGTATATAACATACAAGACAAAGCATAACTGAAAGAAGGAATTGGAATTACATCAGTGCTGCACTCGAGGGTTTGTAGAGCTTAGTAGAGCTACGGAGAACTATTTGGCATTCACCTTACGTCATGTGAGCGCATCGACAGAGAAGTGAGAAGCAAGCAGTCAATTAAGTTTAAGCTTGTATTCAAGCAGTAAACATTTCATGCGTGAATTCCATGCTCAAACATTCTCCATGTAACACATAACTATACAAAAAAGTCGAGTTTGTAAAGCTCTGCCGGCGTTGTGCACCACTGCAAACCATGCATCAAAGCATTGAATTGGAAGTGAATTAAGCGTGCAATGGGTGGAAAAAGAGAAGAGAAAGATAAGGGCAATTTTGGCACGCGAAGTATTTTATTTTCTACTGTCTAGCATTTACTACACATAGGACCGTCAAAACAACCTTTTTTTTACCAGCTGCCTCAGCTACTCATATGGCTGCTTCTTTCTATAATTATACTCAGCTGAGGCAGAGCTCATTATACTCAGCTGAACCGAACTCATTATACTCACTGAGCAGAGCTCACAGAGTATATTATTTTGTCGCATAACGGTACCACCGTAATGGCATAAACTAATCGAGATAGATATAGACTTCTATTATCAATGATGTGAGCTGGATGATGAACGCCGGTTCACATTCTCTGCGAATACGTCGCTCTAGCTAGGCAGAGACTATCCCATCTAGTTGGTGGACTCTTAATCCCTATGTGATATGGAGTAAAAGCCTGAAGAGGTACTTAGATACATCAAGAGCTCCAGATACAAAATTAGGCTGAAAGGTCTTGCACAATACATCTGCACAAAGGTCGCAGTGCTTCCAGGCCTTTAAATGATAATAATAATAATAAAATAATAATAATAATCATAATAATAATAATAATCAAAATGATGTGGGCGAAAAAGAAATTCATTTAGCCATGTCCGTCCGTCTGTCCCTAAAAACGATAACTTGAGTAAATTTTTAGGTATCTTAATGAAATTTGGTGTGTAAGTTCCTGGCACTCATCTCGAATGAACGAAATCGAAAAACCGAAAAAGTGGGATAATTCATTAGTTACACGGAAAAAGCGATGAAAACTTGTGTAGTTCGGTTGAGTTTTGACGCAGAAAAGAAATGAGTAACTTTTGGACAATATGCGTAGCATCGCCCTTTTTTAAAAGAGAGTAATTTAAAAGTTTGCAGCTGTAATTGGCAGCTGAGTATGTAGTGTTCGATTACAACCGAACTAGCCTCCTTACTTGTCTAGTAAGTTTTTGTACTTCAACTTCCTTTTTTTTGTTGAAATTTTTCTAGTAATCCTTACTTACATTTGGTTTGTTTATTTTTATATCTTATAGGTGTAATGTGCATTTAGCCGATATAAATTATAGTGAAAACAGCAGAAAGCAGATGAGGAAAGCCATAGGATTTCTTATTGAAGGTAAAGAGAAAAACACGCGCCAACGGTAAGTCAAGTAGAAGGCAGAGAGCTGTTAGCTTGACGGTGAGTGATTGTACGCAACGACAGCAAATGTTGAGAAAAAGGACTGTTGAATGTTGAGTTGAGCATTCAATCAAAGGGAATTTATATATATTGGCTGTAATCTTTTGCAAACAAAATGAATAATTAAGAGGCTTCATATAAAGAATTCTGATCTAAGGTATTTCGTTTAAAAACAGGTGCAATCCGGCAAAGTATTGCAGATATCCATGCGACTTCCCAAAGTTTCGTGGAGGGTTATACGGAAGAACTTTTACCTTTCATGAATGTATATAAACAATAGTGGGATCAAATTTCGAAAACTTCTAGTATCTGAACAATCAATTGTTTAAAATATTGTAACAAATCTTATGAAATTTCCGAATAATCTGCACCATCCCTTATCCCTTCGAATCGCAGAACTGTCGAATAAATAATTCAATATTCAGTTTAGACAAAATGCTCCTTATTTACATACTACTATGGTAGTAGTACCTCACAATTAAATAACTAGCGCACTTTACTTACAAAGTTTTGAAATTAAACTTATTGACTTTTCCTTAGCTTGAGCTGTTTTTATACCCTCGGTTGCCTTGTTCGCCTATTTTTTTCCAGGGTAAAACCTTTCGCGAACAGACTTCGCGAATAATTGTTTATTTGTTTCCGTTTTTGTATCTCATATTGGATTTGGCTATAGAAATGTCTATCTGAGGTTTTAAAAAGGTCATATGCGCTTTTTTGACTGTGTTTACTAAGCTTGGTCGATTTTTAACCTATATCGCGCCATAGATTTTTCGATAGGTTTTGGGCTCAGGAAAAAAAATTCCACTAAGCATACCCAAAAAATTTATTTTCGAGCCAACAAAAATTTGAGTTTTTTTGACTTCATGATTTTTAAGGTTTTTTTCATGACCTACTTAAAAAATTTTCTTTTGATTTTAAAATTTTCAGTATACCCTGTCCGACTCAAAATTGTCCGCTAAAAACTTTGGCGATAACAGTGTTTTGAAAAAGAAAATGTTTTTTGGGTTTTGAGGAGTGTTTTGGTGAAAAAATTTATTTTTCCGTCCACTTTTTTTTAAGGGTTTCTTCAGAAACGTACAAAAGTGTTGCCGCTGAAAACGAATTTGTCTCATAGTTCCTATCCCACTCAAATTATACGATAAAAACGTTGGCATTAACAGTTTTTAAAAAATTTTTTTTGTGGTTTTTGGGACTTGTTTTGGTCGAAATCGATTTTTTTCATTTTCAAGGCTCCAAATCATTTTTTATGTATATGTTTCCGTTAGACCCACCAATAAGTATACCAAAATGATCAGGGGACAGCTGAGTTGATTAGCCATAGACGGACATGGCTCCGTCCGTCGGTCCATCTGTCGTCCGTCCGTCTGTCCGTTTGTTTGAACGCAAACTATCCCTCAATTTTTGAGATATCTTGATGAAATTTGGTAAGCAGGCATATTTTGATGGGGGATTTGGCATTTGTCGAGAATCGACCGGAGGGGACCACTATAGCATATACCTCCCATACAACCGATTGTTCAATAAGAGGTTTTCGCCATTTCTGCCACATTTTAACAGCTAGCAACATCAAATTTACCACAAGCTTACGTATTGGGCATAGATGGTTTTCTGAAAAAATCGTCTAAATCGGACTAAAAATCGATTCGACAAAAATGATGAAAATCCTCTACCTGAACAGTCGGTGTATGGGATATATATTTTAAATATAATCGATTTTTAAGTATTAAATGGATATATTTACTTGAATGTTTATAACTTTTGTATTAGCCATCGATTTTGTGCATGAAACTTATTTTTTTTGTAATTAAAACAGAGCTTAGAGAGAAAAAAATCTGCAAAAAAATAAAAGTTTTTCGAGATCCTTCCTCGCAAAACTACAAATTTTTTATATTTTCTACAAAAAAAAATTGAAAAATCCGTAATGATATTCCTTATCTTTGAATCTGCAGGGCTAGCAAAAAGTATTGTATGCACAGTTATAGCAAATTTATTACCTTTTAAAAGCTTCACCACCGTTTTGGAATTGCTCAATTCGTTCTTGAGATATATACGATAAGTGGACCCATTTTTATTTTTTTTAACGGTAATTCGTAAGTATCTCAAAAACCTTACTATAGAATAAAGTAACCTTGATTTCGGAATCAGCGGTGATTTAATAGGAATTTCATAATGGCGTCTCTGGTGCAGAAAAAAAGTTGGAATTTGGAACCAGTGTAATTATGACTGTCATCTACATACAACGTGGTCGTCTACTGAATATCAAGTTTGTTAAATGAGTTTTTACAACGTGGAAAAGCACAAACGGCAATATTGACACCAACATCGATGACATTATACTACCGACGGTCTACATCCAAAATACTGGGAGTGACGTTCGATAATTATCTGATTTTCAGTGAGCACGCACCGATTACTGCACCTAAAATTCAAAGCCAAACGGAAATCCCTCGCTGAGAGCACAATACAAAACGGACTCAATAGCGACCTTTAAATGCAATTGGCCAGCCGTTTTTATGCTACGCGTCTACGATATGGTCGACGAGTTAAAAGAAAAACCTTGAAAGAAGCTGTAGGTCTGTCAAATCAACTCGCTCAGACTTTCACGGAATAACTTCTATATCGCAGAACATCGTATATACAGTGAGGCGCGAATACTCCCCATAAAGGAGATAAACGAAATGCTGACATACAGTTTTTTTTAAATACTCAGGAGCCTGGGTATCCTAACAGACAATCGATGATAAGTCATTTGCCTCTCAAACACTACGAAGAAATCCAGCACACAAGCAATCAGCCCTTTAAACCAAAGATATATGCAAAGGCCATCAGCCTCATGCACAAATAGTCGGGGCAAAGTCTTACACCGATAAATAGCCGGCGGATCCCGTTCTCAGTGTTTAATACTAGAAAACTGCAGTAAAGAAAAGCAGACTACCATCGGATATGTGGAGACTGCAATAAGTCAAACTCTTGCTTATCCAGAATCAAAAATTACATAAGTACGCTATTTATGTCCTGTATGTCCCCACATAACAACAATATTTTCAATTGCAATATTGAACCAACGCTTTAGCACACATGGTTTGGTCCAAGCTCATTGAAACTGCAAGTTTCATAGGACTCACGCTAGAGGATATCTCAGTGATCGTACGTATTGGATGCAGCAAAACCATGCCACAAGAAAAGAAGAAATGGATATAAGTATTTGAATGCGCGCGTTTTTGCTACTCAGTGAGAAGAGATTGTGTTCGTTATAGGTGAAGTAAGAAAATTGGCATTTCAAGCAGAAAATCCTCTACACTGGTAAATTCCGAATTCATGCAGTGATGTGGTGATAAGGATGAAGAAGATCAAAAGGGATACAAATGAAAAGCGGACAGCGGACAACCGATGTACATTAAATAAAAGTCGTAGAAAAGAAAATGAAAAAATTCTTGAGTAATGAAAACGAAAAAAGTGAAAGGCATGCACATTCAGGTGAAAGCTAAGAAATGCTACTTTTGTGAAATTTTCGACATTGCCAGTTGTCAGGTATGGCGAATTTCACGTAGACTTACAAAGCTGTAGAGTTGAATGGTGCACTACAATACAACAATCATATGACAGTACTGCTAGTAATAAAAAAGACGGTAAGTAGCACAAAACCAGCAGCCTCATAAGCTTATCGAAAGACTTACTCTATACCACCCGCACGTACATGGCAAATGGCATCTTCATTGCTGAATTACTGTGGCAGCGCGTAAATTCCTCTTGTTTATTTGCTAAGCATCCGAGTAAAGAATCTCGCTATTTGCTTTACCACCCCGCACAAAATAGTAGCTATATTTTACAATGCAGCAGACATGCTTTGAGCAGTAGTCTACACATTTTTATTTTTTTTTCAACAGAAGCACCTGTTTAAATTACTTGACCCCACAATTGGAACGGCAGTCAAGGTACAGCACGTCTAGCAGATACGTGCCACATACCCTTGACTGAGCGAGTATATGTTAAAGCAACCATTTTTCCCTGAAGTCAAAAGCCAAAGTAGTCGACAAACATTTTAGTTCATTGACTAGATATTTGTGGGGTTATTCAAACTTGCTAGTATTTGTATTGTTCCTTGACTCGAATTTTGTCTTTCGTACTTGAGGAAATGCTGTCTTTTGGTAGTTTGCATACTTCAAAACTAGACGTCGTAAAAATCTACGTGCACATAAATCCTGGCATCCTACTGTTTATAGCGATCTTATATTGCCTTGACGCTGGCTGTGCTCTTTTAGTATTCGCTTGCATGTAGCAAGGGGCATACCTAAGCGTTCTTGGTCAGGAAGAATCTGCCTGGTTGTGCCCTGCCTAGCGAGTTCATCTTCAATGCAGTTTAAGGCGATATCTTTAGGCTCCGGAACTCATGTGAGATGTACAAAGAGTTGTTTTGGGCCAGTTCTTGAGGAGTAGCTCAGAATTAAATGAGTAGGAGCCAAGAGGTTTGATGGCCAGGCTTGTCGCCGAAAAAAAATATTTCTTTGCCGACGTTGTGTGTCTTTATACTAACTGGGTTTCCATGCTGGCTAAAATTTCTGCCTGGCAGACGCTACAGTGTAGTGTGAAGGGGAATTGCGGTCAAGAACTATTCAATAGCCGCCACCTCCAACTCTACCATTTAACTTAGAGACATCCGTGTATATGGAAATGCTGCCGTCAACAGCAAGGCGCTTTTCCGACTTCGCCCAATCATCACTGCTGGGAATATTGATCATAAAGTTGGTTTACGCAACTGTTGTGGTTGCACAGCGATCCGTGCTAGGATGAAGAAAAATGTATTTGTTTAGTGTACTGGGGTATCTTATGGTCTTGATATTCCAACAGATTAAGTCTCTTCAGCGCAGGGCTGAAATTGACGC
Organism: Eurosta solidaginis; assembly: GCA_029619165.1. Lineage (NCBI taxonomy): Eukaryota > Metazoa > Arthropoda > Insecta > Diptera > Tephritidae > Eurosta > Eurosta solidaginis. Next base: position 27,945 of record JARSSU010026856.1, on the reverse strand, counting down.
TGCCCGATAACCAGCTAGATCTAATGGATGGATGTTAAAAATTATCTGAAGAGCTTCGCGTTTTTTTAGAGCACCGCTTTTGCTGATTATGCTAGATATGTGAACTATACCCAAGATGTTTAGGCTTGACGCTTTTCTCAACGCTGGCCACCATACGACTACCCCATACGGCGGTATGTATAATAAGGTGGCATCTCTGTAGACTTCTTGAGTCGTTTGATCCAGTCAAGCGCAAAGAGGCCCTAATATAGTAATTGGGTAAATAATTTTTTCGGTTTGCCCCCAGTGAACCCCGTTATTAGTATGCCTCATCCAACTCTTGCATAAGGTAATACCTGCTGCTACAGAAACTGGCAAATAATATTCCTAGGATATCACTGTGGTAAAAAATATCAGTTGCTAATATGAAAAATAGACGGACCTCGAACTAGTTCAGATTTTTACAACTGGTAGGTTTGACTGCAGGGTCTTAGTGAAAAGAAAGTAGCAATAATGTGTTGCTTATTTGAACCGCAAAATTGGTAAAAATCTTGCTTTTTATTTCACCTTTGATTTCTTACATTTTTGCAACGACAGCCAGTGCCAACGCACAGATATGTACATAACTTGAAAGGAATTGCTTGAGTCCGAAAATTGTGAAATTTCAAGACTTTTTATAAAGCCTTTAATATTAAACCCACGCTAGGTTATACTCGTATCCTTTAATTATTTTTTTCTTGCAGTATCCTTTACAAGTTTGTTTTACGTTTTCCTTACCATTGTATCTTTCATTAGAGAGGTGTTAGACTCGTTTTAGCCATCTCCCAAACAGTTGGGATTGCTGCTTTTATATTTTATAGGTATGTGTGTATGTGGGTTTGTTGTAATCCTTTCATTTAGCTAAATTAATAGACAACATTGCTACCTGTAATTTTAATTTAGCTAGTGGAAAATTTACTTATTTTTATTACCAACATTATCTGGCAACCGCGCTGGCTACTGCTGCTCTTATCGCATTCAGCCGGCACAGGACAGATGGCATGGGTAGCCAATTTTAGCTGAAAAGAAATAGAAAGTATTTAATGGAATGCATTAATGAAATTGGGGAACATTTAGTACTATTATTCACCCAAAATCTACCTTTTTAGAGTCCTGAGAAACGGAAAATTTATAAATTGTTTAATTTCAGACTTAGCTGTGATTAATCAGAAGTTTTTTTAAATTGTATCTTTTTTCGATTACTATAGTGAAAAATGTTCATATATTCCTATGTTTCCTTCGAAAATGCACAACACATGAAAGGGATAACTTACCGCGGGTATATAGGGAGCCAAAAAAAGTAGATCCTGCAGTAAATGAGGATAAGACGAAGTATTTTCTGTCAAGCTTTGAAGAATCGGCGCATTCGCGCATTGGCATAAGTTCGTCCCGTCATAGGTTAGGGACTATGAAGGACGTCATCTACCTGGGAGCCAGCACTAACCGAGAAAACAATGTCGATTAAGAAATCAAACGGAGAATAACTCTTGCCAACAAGTGCTGCTTTGGACTGAGAAGGCAATTGAAAAGTAAAGTCTATTGAAAAAGAAAAATCACGCTCTACAATACAAAAAAACCAACAAAAATCACGCTCATCATAACTGTATTGATACATAGCTCAGAATCATGGACGGTGTCGAGAGAAGGTGAGATAGCTCTTGTAGTGTGCGAGAGAAAAATTTTCCGCAAGATTTATTGTCGCAAGCAGGATACGGGCAGCAAATTAAAGTCGCCTAGTACTTTGACTGGATCGAAGAAAATAGCTAGGGAAAAAAACGCTTTTTTTAAGGATTGCTTCACACGCATACAGAGAAACTCAGCTTCACGGAAGGGAATTACCTCAGAAGCGAAATTTACATGAAAAGCAGCTGAGGAGGGTTCGTTTGACTTGGCGCTGATCCAGGAGCCGTGGCTCTCATCGGGAGGAAAGGGTTCTGGATTTAACGCGCGCGGGTTTGGCGTTTACTACGCGCAAACGGAAGGACGGGTGCGAGCTGTAGTAATGGTAAAGCAACAGCTGCATTCATATATGCTGCCTAATTACACCACTGAGGACGTCGTAGCGGCGGCCGTTGAGCAAAAGAATAAGCAGGAGTTTATCCTGGCCAATGCCGCGGAGATTCCACCGATGGAGTGCAAAAGGCTAGTACAGGAGGAAGGGCGCAAAGGGTGGTTGGTCATAGGCGCAGATGCAAATGCGCACCACAATGTTTGGGGAGGAGTAGATACGAACGAGAGAGGCGAAGCTCTATTTTGTTACATCCTGCAAACCATTTTGCAGATAGCCAACAGGGGAAAATGTCCCCATATATATTGGTCCAACTTCCAGCAATGTTCTGGATATTACATTGAGCTCCGAGCGTGATATATCAAGGTATGATTGGATGGTCCTTGATAGACCATCCTTGTCCGACCATGAGTACATCAGTTTCAGCAAAAGAGGGTAGAGAAGGGAGGAACCTTTAGAAACCCTAGGTCAACGAAACTGGACTAAATTCCAGAAACATGTAGAAACAAAACTGGGAAAACCCAAAGAGTTGCCAATATGGAAGAACTGGAGGAGTCAAATGAATTCCTTACAAGGACGCTTATGACTGCGTATAACAAAGCTTGCCCTCTAAGAAGATTCAGAGGAAAAGTAAAGCCGCCATGGTGGAGCAATATGCTGACTCTTCTAAGAAGACAGGTAAAAGAAATGTTTAAGCTCGCAAAGACCGCGGAAAGCGAAGCGTGTCGGGACGTGTACAGGAATCTACTGAGGATCTACAAGAGTGAAATTTCCAGGGCGAAGAGAATCTCATGGAAAAGAGTGCCCAGCAAGGGGAAACATAGTCCAGGGACTAATAAAGAAAGAGAACGGAGAACGGTCTCCTAATAGTGAAGAATACCTTGAGGTGCTTCTCGACACACATTTCCCTTCGGGAGACGGTTTAGAAGAGCCAGCACACATCACTCACACTTCGAATACGGAGCGGGTAGTGCCGGGCTTGGTGACCGATACCAAGTTCGAATGGGCAGTGAAAATGTTTTCAAAGTTTAAATCGCCGGCCCAGACGGTACATTCCCGGCCATGCTACAAGTTTCAATTATGGCGGTCGTGGAATGGCTTAAAATAATATTCGATGGGTGCATGAGGCTGAATCATGTACCGCACTATTGAAGAACTGCTCGCGTAGCTTTCCTATCAAAGGCGGGAAAGATCGGTCACATGTATCTCAAAGACTATAGACCTATTAGCTTAACATCGTTTCTGCTCAAAACCTTTGAGAGTCTGATAGATGTGTACAAAACCTGCTATCCACAACACAGCATGCGTACACCAAAGGTAAGTCCGAAACACAGCGTTGCATAGGGTGGTAATAAGCAAAGAGAAATCCCTGGAATATAAGGAGTATGCTCTAGAAGTCTTCTTGGACATTGCCGGGGCTTTCAATATTATTTCTAAATGGGCTATTATGGATGGTCTTAATTACATGTGGATCGGCTGCATGTTAAATTGCAGGAAAATTACATCACAATGGGGATTTTAAGAGGCCACGAAATCAGAGAGAGGAGCACGCCGCAGGGAGGGGTGCTAACACCTCTGCTGTGGACGCTGGTCATCAACCAACTGCTCATGCGATTCGACGAGGGACCCGTAAAACTTACGGCTTATGCAGATGATGTTGCAATTGTCATAAGTGGAAAGTGCCTTCCAACGATTAGTTCTTTGATGGATCGCGCGCTTCGGGATATTCGTACCTGGGCATCTAATGTCGGGTTGAAAATCAATGCGGAGAAGACGGATATGGTCTTGTTTACAACGAGGTACAAGGTCCCAAATTGGGCCAGGCCTAAGTTAGGAGGGGTTACCTTACAGGAGAAACCTTGCACAAAATATCTAGGAATCATCCTAGACAGTAAGCTGTCATGGAAGCTCAACGTGGAGGAGAGGATCAAGAAGCCCTCAACGGCACACTATGCATGTAAAAGAATGCTGGGGTGTACGTGGGGCCTATAGCTCTTTCTTTCTCATTGGGTTTTTACAGCGATTGTAAACCCTGTTATATACTACGGAGTTCTTGTTTGGTGGAAAGCAACACAAACAACAGCATACTTCAAAAAATTAGAGGGGGTATGCAGACTATCGATGCTTAGCATTACGCCTTGAATTAGCCCTGAAAACAATCCCGACGGCTGCACTGTATGCCATTCTGCACATTCATCTTTTAGACCTGGTGTAGCATTATACGTCACACACTGTATTGTATCATTATATGCCACACCTACTGTAACATACTTGCGGCTTTACGCATAACAAATTCAAATATATTTTAGTAATAATCATATTACAATTATTGAACTAACCCAGACGGCACGGAATGCCGAATATGAGACACATATCACAGTTAATAAATTATACATATAAACACACAACCCATTGTAATATACATACAAACATTCTACTAATTGTGGGAAAATACCAAAATATTCAAACTGATCTGCTGACGCTGCAAATTGTACAAAACTACATGTATGGAGTTATGCATACAAAACTACATGTATACAAAGGACCGTCTTTCAATACGAATATTTCACTGGTAGCAAAGAAATAGCATACAACCGCAACTAGGCTCGGCGCCTGGGGAAGTTTGAGCGCCGACCATATGGCCATAGTATTATAGCGTCATCAATCACAAGACCAACAGATTACCTGAGTCCCTATCTGCGTTTCAAGGGAAATCTTAAGGCCACAATAGAGGTGGACCGTTGGCGCAAGGGTGCGCAAATGGTGGACGAGGCGAAACATGTGTACACAGATGTTCCAAAGTAGTGGAAGGAGTAGGGTCTGCGGTATACTGTGCTTGTCCGGAAATAAGCACATCCTACAGACTGCCGGATTACTGTAGCGTTTTCCAAGCGAAGTAATAGCCGTAACCAAAGCAGTTGAAACCTGGAAGAGAATAGCTTAAGCTGCAACCGTGTTAACTTTATATTGACAATCAAGCAGCAATCAAGGTAATAATCTCGCATAGCACAGCATCTAAATGCGTGTTAGAGTGTAAGCAGTCTCTGGAGAGAATCGGGACAGGGAGAAGCATACATCTATATTGGGTCCCAGGGCATTTGGGGATAGATGGGAAAGAAAAAGCGGACGAACTAGCTAAAAAAGGGCGCATCCCTTGAAGCTTGCTCCGTAGACGCCCAATTAGACTGGGCGAGACAAAGCGAAGGCAAGAGGTGCACATGATTGACCAAGCGGGAAAGGCGTGGGTTCAAGCGCGGGGCTGTAAAGTGTCGAAGATCATGTGTAGGTCTTATAACCTTAGACTAACAAAGTTGCTTCATTAAAAAGAGAGGACTGTAGCCTCATCACGGGTATTCTGACTGGACACTGCTTCTGCGTCGCATGCCTTTAAATTAGGCTTGGTCAGTGATAGCAATTATATACTTCATATAAACTGTCATTTTTTGCCCCTTTTTTACGGCTAGAAGCTTCAAAATTCATCAAATGTCATCAAATAGTACGTTTACGTCATATATTTTTGAAATACGTGATTCGTAGCCATAGTTCTTACATGCAGAGCACAAAAAACGTGAAGCTTTGCATCCTCACACAAAGAACTTACCTATTTTTATACTCAGTTGAGCAGAGCTCACAGAGTATATTAAGTTTGATTGGATAACGGTTGGTGTAGATATATAAAGGAATCGAGATAATATAGACTTCCATATATCAAAATATCAGGATCGAAAAAAAATTTGATGAGCCATGTCCGTCCGTCCGTCCGTTAACACGATAACTTGAGTAAATTTTGAGGTATCTTGAATGAAATTTGGTATGTAGGTTCCTGAGCACTCATCTCAGATCGCTATTTAAAATGAACGATATCGGACTATAACCACGCCCACTTTTTCGATATCGAAAATTTCGAAAAACCGAAAAGTGCGATAATTCATTACAAAAGACAGCTAAAGCGACGAAACTTGGTAGATTAGTTGAACTTATGACGCAGAGTAGAAAATTAGTAAATTTTGGACAATGGGCGTGGCACACCCACTTTTAAAGAAGGTAATTTAAAATTTTGCAAGCTGTAATTTGGTTGAAGATATCATGATGAAATTTGGCAGGAAAGTTACTCCTGTTACTATGTGTACGCTTAATAAAAATTAGCAAAATCGGAGAAGGACCACGCCCACTTTTAAAAAAAAATTTTTAAAGTAAAATTTTATCAAAAAATTAATATCTTTACAGTATATACGTAAATTATGTCAACATTCAACTCCAGTAATGATATGGTGGAACAAAATACAAAATAAAAGAAAATTTTCAAAATGGCGTGGCTCATTTGTCTAGGATACTTTTAGCGCCATAAGTCGAACAAAAATTAACCAATCCTTTTGAAATTTGGTAGGGCATAGATTTTGACGTTACTGTTTTCTGTGAAAATGTGCGAAATCGGTTGATGCCACGCCAGTTTTTATACACAGTCGTCCGTCTGTCCCTCCGCTCGCCCGATAACACGATAACTTGAGCCAAAAAATCGATATACCTTTACTAAACTCAGTTCACGTACTTATCTGAACCATTTCATCTGGTATGAAAAAAGAACGAAATCCGACTATGACCACGCCACACTTTTTCGATATCGAAAATTACGAAAAATAAAAAATGCCATAATTCAATACCAAATACGAAAAAAGGGATGCAACGTGGTAATGTAATCGGATTGTTTTTGACGCGAAGATAACTTAGAGAAACCTGTATAAAATGGTTGTCACACCTACCACATTAAGTAGAAGAAAATGAAAAAGTTCTGCAGGGCGAAATAAAAAACCCTTAAAATCTTGGCAGGTATACATATATAAAAAATTAGCGGTATCAAACAGATGATGTTTCTGGGTCACCCTGGTCCACATTTTGGTCGATATCTGGAAACGCCTTCACACCACTCCCTTTAAACTCTCATTAATACCTTTAATTTGATACCCATATCGTACAAACTCATCCTAGAGTCACCCCTGGTCCACCTTTATGCGATATCTCGAAAAGGCGTCCACCTATAGAACTAAGCCCCACGCCCTTTTAAAATACCCATTAACACCTTCATTTGATACCATATCGTACAAACACATTCTAGAGTCACCACTGGTCCACCTTTATGGCGATATTTCGAAAACGGCGTCCACCTATAGAACTAAGGCCCACTCCCTTTTAAAATACTCATTAACACCACTGGTTTGATGCCCATATGTACAAACAAATTCTAGGGTCACCCTGGTCCACGCTATGTGGCTATATCTCGAAACGGCGTCCTCCACCTATGGAACTAAGGATTACTCAATTTAAAATACTCATTAAAACCTTTCATTGATACCCATAACGTACAAACGCATTCTAGAGTCAATCCTGATCCACCTTTATGGCTATATCCCTAAATGGCGTCCACCTATAGAACTATGGCCCACGCCCTCATAAAATACTCTTTAATGCCTTTCATTTGATACACATGTCATACAAACACATTCCAGGGTTTCCCTCGGTTCATTTTCCAACATGGTTATTTTCCCTTATTTTGTCACCATAGCTCTCAACTGAGTATGTAATGTTCGGCTACACCCGAACTTAACCTTCCTACTTGTTTATTTTATATTTATTTTAAAAATCGTTTAGATATTTTATTTTATATTTATCTTAAAAATCGTACGCGTTGGCGGTGGCGAGTACCGAAGAAGATTTAATAATGAGCTGTACGAGCTATACGCAGACATCAACATAGTCCAGCGAATTAAAACGCAGCGGCTGCGCTGGCTAGGCCATGTTATGCGAATGAAAGAAGATGCTCCGGCAAGAAAGTGTTTCTATCGTAACCCGCCTATGGAAGCAGAGGTAGAGGGCGGCCCCCACTCCGTTGGAAGGACCAAGTGGAAAACGATTTAAACTCCCTTGGTGTGACCAATTGGCGCCGGTTGGCGGAGCGAAGGAGCGACTGGCGCGCCTTGTTGGACGGCCATAACCGTTTAGACGGTTAAGCGCCAATTAAGTAAGTAAGTAAGTAAAAATCGTTTAGATATGTTCAAATTTCACCAAATGCTTACGTGTATAGCATATATTGTTGTCTGAAAAAATCATAGAGATCGGTGGGTCATATATTATATTACCCCATATAAACTGTATTTTTGCCCCATTTTAACGGCTAGAAGCTTCAAATTCATAAAATTTCATCAAATAGTTACGTTTACGTCATATATTTTTGAATACGTGATTCGTAGTAATAGTTCTTACATGCAGAGCACAAAAACGTGAAGCTTTCATCCTCTCACAAAGTACTTACCTATTTTTATACCTTTAATGAAAATGAAATTGTATATTAATTCGTCACGAATCCCAAAAATTGTAAGTCCGTAAGGAAAATAGATAGCGTCAGCAATAAGTATACCGAAATGATCAGGATGAAGAGTGAGTTATTAAAGCCATGTCCGTCTGTCCGTTTGTCTATTTGTATGCAATCTAGTTTATTTTATATTTATCTTAAAAATCGTTTAGGTATGTAGATCTGTTCATTATATATTTCTTATCTTATACATCCGATTATTCGGAGATTACGAACGGCATAGATTATGTTCAGCCCCATTCATGAAAGGTATGAAGCCTTCGGCACAGCCGAAGACAGTCCCGTCCTTACTTGTTTATTTATATTTATCTTAAAAAATCGTTTAGATATGTTCAAATTTCACCAAAATGTTTACGTGTATAGCATATATTGTTGTATGAAAAAATCATAGAGACCGGTGGTATATATAATCTCATACAACCGATTGTTCAGATAAGAAACTTTGCGCAATTTCTGCCCCATTTTAACAGCAAGAAGCTTCAATTTCACCAAATGCTTACATGTATAGCAATATATTGTTTTCTGAAAAAATCATAGAGATCGGTGGGTACATATATTATATACCCATATAAACTGTATTTTTTGCCCCTTTTTTTACGGCTAGACAGCTTCAAAATTCATAAAATTTCAACAAATAGTTACGTTTACGTCATATGTTGTTGAAACACGTGATTCGTAGTCATAGTTTTTACCTTAAAAATCGTTTAGTATGCAGATCTGTTCATTATATATTTCTTATCTTATATATCCGATTATTCGGAGATTACCAACGGATAAGATTATTGTTCAGCACCATTCATGAAAGGTATGAAGTCTTCGGCACAGCCGAAGACAGTCCCCGTCCTTACTTGTTTTTTTAATGACTTTGTTCTACAAACTGACAGCCATTTTGTAAGAACACAAATCCAATTAATATGTGCACACACATATGTAGGTATGTGGGGTTATTTTCTGTTAAGCAAATTATTATACATACCAACAATTGGTAGATTTGTATTTATGTTTAATTCGTTTGATTGTACAATAACTAAGATCTGTTTGCATTCATCAACAAAATAAACGCGAACTTTAATATCCATTCGAAATGAAAAATAGTGGCATCAATGTCAGATTTTGTTGTTTTTTTTTAAACAAACTAGTAAAATACGCTAGAACTTGTTCGTTTCATTTATTATTTTTCACTCGCCTGTCTGAAGTCAGCTTGTTTACAGGTCTTTATTCTGCGATCGCTTTTTCTCGCCCACAACATCATTTGGGACGTCATGAAAAGGCAGTTCCAATCACAACAAACAACGGTGACGATGATTTGATTGCAATTAATAACAGTTTGTTCCTAATAAATGCAAGTTCTTAGTAATTCTGTTGAATTTTATTATTTTGTTTTTTGTTAATTAAACGATCACATTGGTGTAGGTTGCTTTGTTGTTATTGTTGCATGGTCAACTGGTATGATTATTATGTGAGTGCATTAGGGTGAGTCTGGTTTTGTAATTTTGACATAAAAATTAGATTTTCTCTCAAAATTTTCCTATACAAAAACATAGTCTACACATTTTCATGTGGTTTTGCCAAAAACCTGAAAACATTTTGTAAATGGAATTTTCAATGATTTACTTCTATGATTATGTTGTAGGTACCCTGCTTTAAAAAAAAACAGCTAAACGGATTTCTGGCGTTATTGATTAGGGAGCAAATTCTGTATAACGCAAACGAGTCATTTTTTCGCGTATAAACCAAAATTCGCATTTAAGAGCTTGAATTCACTTCAGTGAGTGACAGTTAACCAAATTACCTCTGTGAAATATTTGGTATTATATAGTAGTGTTAAAGCACTGACTGCGACGCAAAGTGTCACGGTCTCTAAATAATCTGGCCCTAAACAACTGTCATCAATTTACTTGAACTCAATACGGCTTTATCACATAGATTACGAAAAAGCATTCACATTGACGCTATTCATATCTATTTCAGTAAAGCTTTTGACAAAGTCCGCACTCTTTGCTTAGGTATACATAAACTTGATCTGCGTTTTATACTCATCTGAGCAGAGCTCACAGAGTCATATTAATTTTGTTCGCATAACGGTACACTGTAACGGCATAAACTAACCGAGATAGATATAGACTTCTATATATCAAAATGACTTGGGCGAATAAAGAAATTCATTCAGCCATGTCCGTCCGTCCGTCCGTCTGTCCGTAACACGATAACTTGAGTAAATTTTGAGGTATCTTAATAAAATTTGGTATATAGATTCCTGGGAACTCATCTCAGATTGCTATTTAAAATGATCGAAATCGGACTATAACCACGCCCACTTTTTCGATATCGAAAATTTCGAAAAACCGAAAAAGTGCGATAAATCATTACCAAAGATGAACAAAGCGATGAAACTTGGTAGGAGGGTTGACCCATATGACGCAGAATAGAACAATAGTAAAATTGGACAATGGGCGTGGCACCGCCCACTTTTAAAAGAACGTAATTTAAAAGTTTTACAAGCTGTAATTAGGCAGCTGAGTATGTAATGCTCGGTTACACCCGAACTTAGCCTTCCTTACTTTTTTTTCTTTTTTCAACTAGCATCGCTCTTTAGATCTTTTCTTATCTTCTGTACAGTATACACTATTTTTAGATATAATAGACGTTTCTTCCGGGTAGGTAGCTCTTTTGGTTCGACTCTGTTTTTGCTATTCATTAGTGATATCTCTACAACAATTGCATCTCAATCATTTTGATGCATGCTGATGCCGTTAGCTTTTTAAATCTATGTACGCCAATGATAGAAATTGATTACAATATGATATAAACGCCTTTGTTATCTGGTGCGGCTTAAACCACATGCCACTACATTTCATGAAATGTAAATACATGTGTTTTTCGCCTAAAACTAGACAACCAGCTTTCGGTTCAATTAACAATCATAGCCTGGAACAAGTATGTGAGTTTGTTGGCTTAGGGTCTGCCTCTTCGGCTATATATCCCAGAGTCTAGGCTTTTAACGAACACCTTTTCGAATAATTGATTATTTATTCCTCGTTTCTGTAAATCATATTGGATTTAGTCATATAGCTAATGTATATATATCTGAAGTTTATGTAAGATAATATGAGTTCTTTGTTGTTGAGTATAACTCTGTGTCTCATATTCACTCCTATATATATGTGTGTATATGCCAGAGTAATGTGCGCTCTTTATTGCTGTGTAAATTGGAGGTGACTATTTGCTATTTTATCTGCTTTCCTTGCTGCTGTTGTTGTCCAGCATTGCTAACGTCATAGTGACGTATCGAAAATGCTTATATTCGCCACAATATTAAACGAACTTTTTATGAAGATAAAAATGTTTTAGCGTTCGTTAAGTGATGGTCAAAAGAATTTGGCGGGCTTTAGAGTGTAAAAAAGGGTTGGAAATATTATTATTAGAAAAAAAATTCGACGCATTTTGTAACAGAATCTCTACAAACCAATCTCAAAATATTTTTTTGGGAAAAATGTAAATTTTGCAGAATTTCGTTAAAAGTTTAATGAATTTTGAGTATCAATTTTAGCCTCACAATGTACAAGCTATAGGTTTTGCAAAATTGATTTTTGATAATTTTTTCTCAAAGGATTTCAGACCTTCTCACATACAAAAGGTACATAATTTAGTTTTTCATAAGGAAGAACCCTAAAACAACTCATGGAAAAACTAAAAAAAAATATGTAAATTTTTAGAGACATATACTTACACTTTTTTAAACAGAAATTGATCCAGTGACAGAACTGCATAGTCAAAAAAAAATCAGAGAACTCTAGTTTCGAAATTTTCGTCAAACTTTATCAAATTTGTAATTTTTTTAAAACGTTTTGAGATTGGTTTGTATAGTTATAGTTTGTTCAATTTAGAGATTGTTTTTTAAATAAATAAAAAATTATTTTATTTGACCAAATTTGCTAAAAAATTGCGATTGCAATTTGTCCTTGCGCTAAATCCTTATTTACATGCAAATTAGACTCACCCTAGAGTACATAAGCCGGAATGTATTGGTGTTCTAATTTGTGACTAACAATATTATGACTGCCTTTATTCCATTATTTCATTAATTACCTGATAGTTGGTAAGATCTATAGAATAGCAATTTTCAAAGTTGAACATTAAAATCCAGCTATATATTTACATACATTAGAACAGCCACAGAATGTATTAGATTATTATATTTAAATCCAAAATCATTTTCTGATAGATGGCAATAGTTAAAAACCCAAATCTTTAAATTTCTGGGTGCTTCAAGTGTAAAAATTCGACGGGGTTTTGAGCAAGATCTGAAAATGAAAAAATAATGACGTAGAAAATATACGATGTCTGGCATTTACTTTTCGAACTTCACAAAATCTCCCTCTAACTCTACACAATGCCCCTTTCGTTTCCCTCATGAATGAAAGCATCCTTTGTAGTCCACCGAAGTAAGCCGGTTTAGCACTACAGTACAGCTTCTTGGACCTCCTGTACGTCGCATGATGAGTTCCCTCGAAGTGCGACTTCATCTGCGGAACGTGCAAAAAATTCCGCTAACAATATCGGGGCTAAAGGGTGGGTAAGAAGAGTTTGTGATGCCTTTTTTTGTCAATCTTTTGCACAACAGAAACGAAGAATCCGCCAGTGCATTGTCGTGATGCAACATTCAGCCATCCTTGGCGAGTTCGGGTCGCCACACGAAAAACACAGTGCCCACAGCCTCTACAAAGTGCCAACATAGAAAACTTTTCAGTCACTGTCTGGCCAGCGGGAACGTATTCACGATGATTTATGTCGTGGGTATCAACAAAAAACAATCACCATTGCCTTGAGGTGTTACTCTGAGATCGGCACTTTCATTGGGTGCTTTCAGCTTCACCTTGGAGTTTAACTAAAAGTAACAACCACTTTCTAAAGTAGATGATGACGAGTTCAAAGTGCTGCTAATATTTTAAATTATAGTTAAATTTCGGAGCTTTATTGTTACACCTCGTAATGTAGGACAAAACTAGGAATAAGTCCACCAAAAAATTTGTTTGCCTACAGATGATTTTTCAAATATACACAGAAAAAGAGAGTAAGATAAAACTGTCGTGAAAAAGGAGCTTAGTCCAAATCAGTCATAACTTTCTCATTTGAAATGCCTTAAGGGTGCATTTTCGTTACTTATACGCCCTGTGGTCTTTTGGTCGGAACATCGTCCTTGCATAACATGGTCCAGCCAGCTGTAGCCGTTGTTTTTTAATTCGATGGATATATTAGGGTGTGTAATGCTCGTACAGCTCTTCACAAAATTTACTTCGGTACTCGCGGTCGCAGAGGCGTATGTGCTAATAAATCTTTCGAAGAACTTGTGTCTCGAATACTTTCGGAGCCGCTTCATCTGATATTTTTATGTCAATGCTACTGCACCATATAGCAGTAACAGATGCCATAAGTGACTTGTATAGCCTGGTCTTCCGGGAGAGGACTTTACTTTTCGTTTTATTACTCAGTCCAAGTAGCATTTGTTCGTAAGTGTAATTCTTCGCTGAATTTATAGACTTACGTTTGCTGTCTGCGTATATTCTACTTCAAAATAAACCAAGTTCTTTACTCTTTTTAGTTACTAGGTTGCAGTATTACTTTCTCCAGCATGAAATTTAAGAGATCGGCATGATAGGATGGTCCTCATGTCTGAAGCCTTGTATGGTTTCGAACGTATTGCACGATGATCGTTTTGCAAGAGCTGTATAAGTTTTGCGGGGAAACCAAACTCAGACATAGTGGCATATAAGCAGCCCGTTTCGGAGTGTCGAAGTCGGCTTTAAAATAGACGAAGAGGTGATGTATGCCAATTTTGTTTTCCAGTTTGTCAAGATATGGCGCATAGTGAAAACTGGTAAATGGTACATTTACCAGGCCTGAAGCCCGCACTGATAAGGTCCAATCAGCCGATGTATGGTGGGCTTCAAACTTTCGCACAAAACGCTTCACAGGACCTATATCCGAAATTAAGAATCTGATTCGCATTAGTTGAGCATTTTGCAGGGTCCGTTTTTGGTGGATTTGGCAAAGTACACTTAGATTCCAATCGTTGTGAAATGCACTCGTTCGACCATACATACGCCTTACCAACTCCTCTGCCGCCGTATTGAATAACTCCGCAGGCAATCCACCAGCACCCTCGGTATTTTTGTTTTTAATCGGGTTAACACTATTCTTACTGGATGAAAATACATTCCATCATAATTAATTGTGGGTTCGGGTCAATATCTTCCCTGTGCATTTCATTGCTTCTTTCATTTAAGAGGCCCAAAGAGCTCAGTGAATAAGAGCACTCGGCTGTAAAGTTGAGCATCTCACTACACCTTTTAAGAAATTTACAACTCAAGTTCAGAAAATTGCTATTCTTCAAGTTCAGAAATTACATTTAAAGTTCAGCAAATTCCTATTTAATTATCAGAAAATTACAATGTAAATTTCAGAAAATTACAATTGAAGTTCAGAAATTTCATTTCAAGACAGAAAATTACAATTCAAGTTCAGAATATTACAATTCAAGTTCAGAAAATTGCATTCAAGTTCAGAAAATTACAATTCAAATTCAGGAAATTGCAATTCAGTTCAGAAATTACAATTCAAGTTCAGAATATTACAATTCAAGTTCAGAAAATTGCAAACCAAGTTCAGAAAATTACAACCCAAATTCAGAAAATTATAAGTAGGGTGTTATTTTTCAAAACGTATTCCAATTCGTACTATGTAATGTAATATTTATAGGCTATTTGCAGAAGCGTTGATGGCTTCGTCGACAATGGTGGCTTGGATATACTGAGACGTTTTCTCCAAGGCATGTACATCCGCGAGCTAAGGAATAACTCTTGCAATAAGTGTAAGAGGACACTGGTCATGGAAAGTACTTCAGTCGACACAACGCAGTTTGGAAGCAGTGGAAGGGAGAGTCTTCCACAGAGTTGTGAGAGTCAGGTGGAGGAAGACTTGACCTGTGCACACATTCTTATATGTTGCTTTCGGGATTGTGGACGCTCCGTTGATTTCGTCATCACTGCTGTCGATACTCATGCAGATCAATTCTTGTGGCCTTTAGAATAAAGCGGGATGTCCTTGTAACTTACCTCTTATGAGAGGAGGGGAGGGAAGAGAGGAAACGGTTTTTTTCGCTATCTCCTTCATGTGAGCAAAATTTATGTAACTGTGTTAAGAAGTCCAATGCTTCCTTTACAGATAGTAGGCCTTCATATCCTTGTATCATATAATTAGCGCTAACATTTACCATCATACATGATTTTAATTTTGATGGCATGAAAGAAAAAATCCTGATAAATTTTTCGAACTTGAATCGTAATTTTATGAAGTTTAATTGTAATTTTTTGAACTTAATTGGAGTTTCTGAACTTGAGTTGTAACTTTATGAATTTGAGTTGTAACTTTCTGAATTTGAATTGTAAATTTCTGAATTTAAATTGAGTTTCGGAACTTGAATTGAAATTCTGAACATGAATTATAAATTTCTGAATTTTAATTGGAAATTCTGAACTTCAATTTTAGTTTTCTTAATTTTAAATTGTAATTTTCTGAACTTAATTGGAAAAGGTGTAGAAATATACGGTTGTAACAGCTACATAATTGAATTTTAAAATTTTTTTATTCAATCGAAAAAAATAATTTTCAGAAATTTCAGAAAATATCTTTCCAGTTTTAGGAAAGCATTTTCGTTATTTCAAAAGCTATTTGTCTCATCTTCTAGAAAGTTTTTTGTAGTTTGATTTGCAAACACTAAAATAGAGAGTGGGCCAATTTGCAAATCATTTACCATTTCAACATTCCACAGGTTCCATGAGAAAACTTTTATTTAAATGTTCAAACTTCAGCTATTTGTCAGTGAGTGATAAGGTGTTCCGTAGCAACAAATAGCAAAAAACGAAAAAACGGGAGTTCATCAAAAAACCGCTAGCTTTTTTTTTAAACACGAAGCAGCGATGAGATAACAGTATTTAACTTGCAACCGCACAACACACCGTCACTACCAACGCCAGCACCACCAGGCAGCCCATCAATAAAGCGTCTATGAGTTACGAGTTACGGACATTTGCATACGATCACACAATACAACCACCCACCAAGAAACGGTTGAATAACAACATTTACAGAGACCTTATCTCATTCAATATTATCTCGTTGGCATCTCACAACT
The DNA here is from genome assembly GCA_029619165.1 of Eurosta solidaginis. Classification (NCBI taxonomy): domain Eukaryota; kingdom Metazoa; phylum Arthropoda; class Insecta; order Diptera; family Tephritidae; genus Eurosta; species Eurosta solidaginis. The sequence goes on along the minus strand of JARSSU010026856.1, from coordinate 11,358 downwards.
ACGACTGAGTCAAGTAATCTGCTGGATAATCGAAAAAAGGCATACGAAATGCTGCAAGTACAACAAAAACAAAGACAAATAGGTGGAATGATAATAAGAAGAAGCGGCACAGACGACAGGTGAAGTAAACTTTATTGCTTGAACGACATTTAAGTCTACTTAACAACTGGTGAGAAGCGACGTGAGCGAAGCAGCAAGCGGAGCAAAGTAGCGGTGTATGTGAGCAGTCAATGCAGTGCGGCGCTATTGCACTTTGAATGTCATACGAAATACCAAAAAGAAGCAACAGCAACAAAACTCCAAGTTAATTACAACACGTTGCATGCACCGCGAATGCTTTTTATTGTTTTGTGTTGTTGTTTGTGGTATTGCTACAATTCCATGGGCTGTTCTTTTAGTTTAGCAATGCATCTTCTTTATCGCCTTTTGTTTTAAACACAACAGCAATGTTGCATCACAGGCAGCATATCAGGATATAACCTCCACCCCGTACGACCCAGTACAACCATGCTGGTAAAATATCGCGCACAATCCTTCCCTGGTTTTATATGAGCGCGTGATAAAGATCTATGGAAACTAGTTTGTTTGCGGGCGGTTACCACATATCACTATTTCACACATACTTACACAAAACTTACATACATGCCGCCGCTTTACAGTCGACAACGGAGTAGACAGTAACATATTTTTAATTACGAGTACGCGTCCACTGCATCAATGAACGACGACTGGAGCAGCGCATATAAATTTTTGGTTATCTGCTCGCTTTGAAGCAAAACAAAAAAATTCTTCTACTATAAAAGCCACGACGCATGCACAGTGGTTCAAAGGCGGAAAAAATAATAATGTAAGAATTGCATAACCTCATTTTTCCATATTTTTCGTGATTAGTTAGTTAGTATGAATGTTTTGATAAAATGATTCCAATTTCACTGTTTGCAATATAGTCTGTAGGAAAATCGTTCAAATTATATACATATAATATCTGATAGTGATAGTAACGTACGTGGGTTTGCGCTTGAACCCTCCTAATCTGACTGGGCAATTTCCATGAAATCTTGTGTGTGTGCTCACGAAAATTTATGGATGCTTAAGATTCACCATTTGGTCGGTTTCTTTCTATATTTCCGGAAATTGAGCCAGAAGATCAGACCCATTCTAAAGAAAAATAATTTCTGGTGGCGATTATCTTTGAAATTGCTGGGGTACATCCTCGACGAGCTTATTATTTGGGAAACTTTCTTTGCGAGGAAGTGGACTAGGGCACGAGCTACTCTACTAAATCGTAAATACGGGCGCGTTTTGCTTGGATTTTAGCATAGGAGCTCCTCTTCCACAAGCTTAATATTGCAGACCCATTCTTTCAGGCAGTGACCACTGTCCAACATATTCCAAAAACTTATTTATGTCGCACTTTTCCACATGGTGTGGTAGCGAATTTCGCGAAATTGTCGAAAGTTCAGAACTTATGTTATGGTTTGGATCACTAAACTGTCGACTAAATAAACGCGCAAATTTTCTGTTTACAAATCTCTTTATTAGCAGCACTACTACATGGGAGTAGATATTTACAATTTAATGTATTCGCGAACTTCACTTATAGCGTGTTAAAATCAAACTGATTGACTATTATTTAGTTTTCGCTGTTGTTCTGCTCTATCCGTTGCTTCGTTCGCTCATTTCTTCAGGTCTAGGACTCTTTCGCGAACAGCTTTCTTGATTAGTTGCTTATATTTTCCCTCGCGTACCCATCACATATGCACTGTCACCTTCTTTGTTAAGGTGTGTGTGTAAGTCTGAATAATATGGACTCTTTATCGCTGTGTGGCTGTTTTCTATTTTATTCTGCATTCCTTGGCTGTTGTGGTTGTCCTGCATTTATAACTAGCGGCATAGTGACGTATCGAAACTGCTCACATGTTCACCAAACAGTGCTGATTAGGCAGCCTTATCGAAAAAGGAAGATAAGAGGCAGGAGTGTGAGTTGAAGAGAGAAAGGACAAAAGTGGGGTAGGAGAAAATTATATGAAGAAATTGAGGCGAGGGAGGGAAAGGAATAAGAGATGGCGTTTTTCGTTCAGTAAAATCAGTCCGTTTTTGTAAAACTCGTTTGCTATTTCGAACTCCTTTAAAAAGATTTAAAATTCCCAATCAAAGACCTCGCAAACCATGTAGCTTCAAGTTTTGTACAAATTTTATTAAAGTTTGGACTTAGATTACTCGTTTGTAAAACTTATCCCACCGTGATCGACGTTGGTGCAGTTCGTAAATGATAGTGTTCGGAACGACGTTGGTGCTCAGTTTGACATTGGAATGATTGTTATAGAGTGTGGCGGTAAGCGTAATTAATGGTTGTGAAACACTGCAATAGGGGAAGATGAGATGCTAAAATTTTTAGAACATATTCGAAGTGGTGTTTAGAAGTGTTTTGTAAGAGTTGTGGGTATATTATAGAGTCTGGGCATTGAGTTGCTGCAAAGCGGCTCTGATGCATAAATCAATGGCGTTTGGTCTATGAAAGGTAGACATGACCAAAAAAGAATGCTGGAGCTGACACAAAATCCCGGCACGTTTTCACACTATGAGAAATAAGATTGCTTCATTTGTAGAAGTATTAACTGAACATCACAGCAGAATGGTTGGGAGCGCCTTATCTCCTTGCTGCAGGCGTTGTAAAGAGAATGAAGAGGAGGAAACGGTCGTTCACCTCATCTGCAGCTACCCGACGCTAGTGGCGCAAGGCAACTTTTCTGGCAGCTCCCTTTCTGTATAATCGGCGCCAGGTCGTGCAGTATAACATCAAGGATTTGGGAGCTATTATGAGGTCCTGAGAATGGATCGAAGAAGACAGGGATGTATTTTCGCGTGGTAAACACAAACCGGCCTAATGCCACTGGCCTAGTGTGGCGCTCAGGCAGCACCTTCAACCTTAACTAACCTAACCTAACCTTTAACCAACTTAACCATCAAATGGATGCCAATTAAAATTTCAAAGGCATTCAGAGCATTCTCCACTCGCCTCCTTCCAAAGCAGCGGAGGCACCATTATCCCATGTTTGCATATGCTAGTTATGGAAATATTATCTTTTGAGCTAAAGAAACCTCATCCATTCATTAAAATGCCTTAGCCAACGTAGGTGCTTAATTTTATTTTATCAGCGGCCATTTAGTAAGAAAAAATAATGGGAGTTTATAAAGAGCTTCACTTTTAATGGCGAAGTGCTATTTCAAATTTTTGAGGTGTAAACTTCGTTGCTCCTTGGTTTGGCAAAATCCGGAATGTAAGCGTTAGTTAACGAGAGCGTCACGGTTGCGAAGAAAAGGCGAGTCAAGAAAATGCAAGTGAATGGAAAGGGAAGAGAGAGAGGAAGAGACATCATTTTTTTATGGAAAAGTTATCGATTTACTATCAGTTTGACGATTATTTTAACGAAAAGTTATCGATATATTACCAAACAAGTATCGATTTGTTATCGAAATTGTATTGATTTTTTATCACTGTGTTATCTTTTTGTTATCAAAAAGTTATCGACTTGCTCAAGCAGTGTTACTTTGGTATCATCGGGTTATCGATTAGTAATCGTCGAATCATCTGTTTGGTTATGAAACAATTACCGATAAAACTTCAATATACAAATCGATGATACCATCGGTTATACGTCGATATTAAGACAAAGGCTTGTATAATTACACATCGAACTTCAAGGATACATATTACTCACTGCCTGTTTTTTGTTAACTCGTGGAACCAACATGTTTCAATCGATGCCGAACTGGATTAGCAAAACAGATGGATTTTGTGAAGAGAAGTTTTCCTTAAAGTAGCCAAATATTCAAATATTTCTCTGTGTTTTTGGCACAATGTCTGTGACTTGTACTGCGACTTAACATAGCTAGATGTCTCAGCCAACTGCTACAAGGCTCCTATGAATATGTCAACATTCGCAGTTCAGCGGCGGCGATATGAATCTATGAAAAGCGATTTGTGCGGCTGTGACTGAATTGTAATGGTGGGTACTGATAAGGGTGTTGTGGCACATAGAATTGCGATCATATTGCTCTTCTAACACTGTTCATTATAGTCACAGATAAATAGCATTTCGACTGGAAAAACACTGTCGCAATCAAACGTTGTTGCTCAGAAATCACGATATCTGCCAATGACTGCCCACTTTTACAAAAATTTGGTTAAGAATATTTTCATTTTACTTTCCTTGAAACTTGGATCTAGGATATCTGGTATGGTAGACAAGAACACGGCCAGTAGATAAATTCATATTCTTATTCAAACTCCTTTATATAAGATACTTTTTGTTTCAGAAATTGGTCCGGAACATTTCCGAAGAAGGCAATTATTCCTGGTAAAGTCCCCATAACGTTGACTTCACTTAAGCAGTTACTTATCTTCCCTGTGTGCTTTCATCATTCTACTGCGCGCATTTGTTCCCAAACCCTCAACTAAATGGTTTTCTATTTGTATCTAATAAATTTCCTTTGCCATATATCTTAGCTTTCCTTTTGAATAACTGTGAGCCTGTCACTTATGTAATTCCACCAACAGTGACATTTATATGGGTAATTAATTATTCACATGCCACTCAACTTTGTTAATTAAAAGCAAATATTTATGTGGTAGGTTTTATTGCATTTCAAAGTATGTAGTTTCCTGATGTGAAAGGGGAGTAGCATTGGTAGTGGCATTTATTTTCTTACAAGTTAGTTTGTTAAATGCTTGTTTCTTATCCATGAAAACTATTAAAGCCAAATTCTAATTAACCCGGTAGTTTCCCATAACTTTTTTTGTCTTGTATTTAGTGGAAAGAAGCTGTCTTATAGATTATGACCTCCTGAACACGAAAATGATGTCCATTTTTTAATCCATTGTTACGCTTTTCCGGAAAATCCGGAAACAAGTGTTACCGTATGGTAGTCCTGGGGTCGTCTAGGGTACAGGTTTTTGATGAAAGAAAAAACTATTTTGGAGTTGGTTTTTTTAAATTTTATTCGCAAATAATAGATTTGTTTTTGAATATTTTAATTAAACCCGTAAATAAGGAACGAATAAGTTTATATAAAATATAATAGAGAGACATTTTCTGAACTAAAATATAGGTGGTTGAAAATCATGGTTTGGTATGGTAACTTGCAAAACACTTCAAACAAAGTCTACTGTGAATTTCATATATGCTGTTCGTCCGTTAACTCTGCATCTTTCACGGAAACAACGGCTACGATTCGATGGTACTACAATATATCCGCTTCTGATCAAAACGAAGAGTGTGTTCCACTCGACTGGTTGTAGAGCATATCTGTGGGATGGAATCGGGCCATCTAATTTGAGATATGGTCGGTTGTACTTTCGATAAAGCTACCAAACATTTTTAATATGGATCTAACCAGCCAGGTAAAATGCTTACTCACCACTTTTGCAGTCCAGATCATGCTGAGCGTGCCGCGATAATTGTGCCAAGATTTGATTGAATCCGTCAATCCGTGATCGCACAAGCGACAGGTATCATTTTTTGTGCTCCACTTATAACTCCACTCCGAATAACGATGTGCCATGGTATGTCGAGATTTCATTCCAACGGAAGCTGGTAGATAGCATGCACACACACCATTGTATATTTCCATCTCCAAACCATACATATGTCAGTGCGTTCATCTCAATTGATTGCGAGTAACCTCATTCACCATTGGACATTGAAATACTTTTTTATGCACCAGTGGACAGCTCTGGCTGAATCTATTTCAACAATTGCAAACGAACTGTACCATAAGCATATATCCACATGGAAATTTGAGACAAGACGACAACAAATGGCGCGATAAACGAAACGCTCGCTCTACGAGCCATTGAACTACTTCACAGCCGCCTTTTAGCTGAGCGGGCATACGTTATGCAGGGATTCCAGCACATCATCTTCATGCATCATCTCCGTCAGATATGTTCCAGTCTATACAAGAGGCTCGAATATAAAGAAAGGTGGATATTTTAATGCCCCATAGGCACAATAACCCGAAAGTCGAAATACAAATAGTATAATAATCACAATCAGTTGCAACGATAAACTCTGAAAGTCGTAGTATTAAAAAATTCTTCAAATTATATCACGATAAATTACAAAAAGGCATAGAAAAGCCATCTGAAATGCGTAGGAAAACTGGACCATAGCATAGAAAATCCCATGAAAACGAAAAAACCTGTACCTAGCCGACCCACGGTTACCCATATGGTAAACACCTTAAATAAAATGTAAAAAAGAACTAGTAAATAAATAATTCCAGCCAAAGAATTAACTTAAATTAAATAACTTATTCATTAGTTACCGACTTTTATAGGTTTTATTTAAATGTTCTTAAAAATTATACTATATTGCGTACTTACAGACGTGCCATATTGAAAAATGGGAATTTTCAACTTTTCTTTTTCTCACTTAAATTTGGACGTACGTTAGTTTCACTATTTGAACCCAGACTTACCAAAGCTTTGTTTTGCGAAAGTCACGGATATTCTGTATAAAATAGCGTTATTCATTTGTAAATTTGTTTTGCAGTTTAGATTTAATTCGTGGAAATATAGCGACACCTTTTGCGTTACCATATGGTAATCGTGGGTTATTTCGGGTTAAGAACCAATGAAAGGCTCAATCGAAACCAACTGATTCGCGAATTGGTCTTATGTAGTTTCATATTTTTGCCGATAGGGCATTCTCGTTAATAAGCACGCGGCAAGATTGGCGGTTTTTTAATATCCGAATTCTTAAAAAATCTCTCATAAAATCTACTACCCAATCATATTCATAACGCAAAATATAAGCACAACAATATTTTTATTTGAGACTCCAACATTGACTTTGAAGGTAAAAACAGACGTTAGCCAGTGTTTCTACTCACATACTATAAACTGAGACCCCATCATCTCTGTGATGCACCGAAAAGCCAGTTCCATAAGCGCCTGTAAGCAATTATGCTACCTTTGAGAAGTGTTCATCGCCATAAGTAGCTTTGATCTCCGCTAGACTGTCGTAGTAAATGAATGGACTTGAGATTAAAGATAGTGACCATCAAATTACTTCCTAAGGCTCAAAATTTGCTGTAAGTCGTTGCAATAATCGGCAGCCTTATCCTTAAAGAGTGAGAAAAATTTTTTGAGTAGACAACACAATAGATGCCCGCATTCGCCATTAAATTTGAAGCCATACATGAAGGCTGCTCAAGATTATCTGGATCTGCAGTGGAGATATCATGCCGTCCATGTATCTTATTGACTTTGACATAGAATTTGTTCTTGATTTTCTGGGATGGTGCGCAGAATGCAAGTATGTTCAATCTGATGTCGTTCTAGGCCAGGACTGCATTGAGCCTCACTACAACCCGCCTGGTGCTTATCATACAGGTTTATCAGAAGAAGAATGAGTACAAGCCCTAGAACCTTCGAGTGCCGGTCAACAAGTCGTAAGGACATAGAATAAAATGCATCTAACGGCGCTGTGTACACTACTGCTGCCTTGGCTGCTTAAGACGCCTTTCAGTTCAATTTATGTCTAAAATAACTCTGAAGTATTCAATCTACGGAAGCGCACCCCCTTTAAGTACGATAGTATTTATAGAAACTTTCTTAGAGACTCATCAGACTAAGGCGATTCTAGCTTTCATGTGTATTAAGAAAATGTAAAGTAAAATAAAAAGAAGATCACTCACTAACCTAAAATGCAAAAAACAGTAAAAATACAGATGAGCGAGAATGAAAAATAATGCGCTAAAAGTCGACTTTACAATTTTCAGCAGTATATGTTATAGTCCAAAGTAAAAACATACACAATAATTAAAGTCTACACCATCGCACATAATTCAAGATGTGGCAGAAGATTTATGACAACGGTGAACATGGAATTTCGAAGGCAGTCGAAGATATAATGTTTCATGATTTAAACAAAAATCGTGGCTATACAAACAATACTTTTAGGCGCTCTTAGAAAACGTGTGCTTATGTGTTTATGTGACGTCGCGAGTTCAAGGCCTCAATATGAGTGTGCTAGGGGTTGAAAAGCTAGTTGCATGCTTCTGCGGTAATATTTTGGTTATGAAATTAAAATTTTTAAAATTCTAGTGGTCGCTATGTCGCTACACCACATTCTTTGCATTGAGCGTCTTGAATTTAGAGGCCAAATGATTTAATGGTCATATGATGGAAAATGTAGTACAATCACATACACTTCGCCAACGGTGAAATAAAAAAATACAAACATACACATAAAATAATGGTGAAATCGCTTTTACACCTTATTTGAATAGACACGATATGAGTTGCTGCTCCACTACCTATACTGCATTGACCTATTATGGCCATAGAATTTGGTTCGATCTTTATCAGTTCGTTACGCTCGTGGCCGAGTCCGCCTCTCTGTCAAAAGTAGCTACACCGCCATACTTAGCTCCCGCGCCTTATACGTTCATTCGCTTTTTTTGAAAAAGTTTCAATTTCACAGCGACTTTATGTCTTTTGATCATCATAAATTGCGCCATTGTTTATGACCGCCTTCGCTGTGCTTACGCCAACAAATACGTTAATGGCACTTGCTATGCGGCATTGATTATACGCTCGGCTATTGGCGCTATACATGGCGCATAGCAGCGCATACAAGACTTTTTGCTGTGTACTCAACAAACGAACTTTTTAAGATACTTTCTTGATTTCCATCCCCGCTCTATCTAACCGTTCACGGCTAACTGACCATGTTACTATTTGTTGCTAAGTGATTTTGACATTACTTTTTATACTCAGTTGAGCAGAGCTCACAGAGTAATATTAAGTTTGATTGGATAACGGTTTGGTTGTACAGTATAAAGGAATCGAGATAGATATAGACTTCCATATATCAAAATCATCGGGATCGAAAAAAAATTTTATTAGGCCATGTCCGTCCGTCCGTCCGTCCGCCCGGTAACACGCGATAACTTGAGTAAATTTTAGGTATCTTGATGAAATTTGGTATGTAGTTCCTGAGCACTCATCTCAGATCGCTATTTAAAATGAACGATATCGGACTATAACCACGGCCACTTTTTCGATATCGAAATTTCGAAAACGAAAAGTGCAATAATCATTACCAAGACAGATAAAGCGATGAAACTTGGTAGGTGAGTTGAACTTATGACGCAGAATAGAAAATCTAGTAAATTTTGGACAATGGCGTGGCAACCGCCCCTTTTAAAAGAAGAAATTTAAAATTTTGCAAGCTGTAATTTGCAGTCGTTTGAAGATATCATGATGAAATTGGCAGGAACGTTACTCCTATTACTATATGTACGCTTAATAATTAGCAAAAGCGGGAAGGAACACGCCCACTTTATATTTTAAGTCAATTTTAACAAAATTTTAATATCTTTTGACAGTATATAAGAAATTATGTCAACATTCAACCTCAGTAATGATATGGTGCAACAAAATACAAAAATAAAAGAAATTTCAAAATGGCGTGGCTCGCCCTTTTTCATTTATTGTCTAGGTACTTTTAATGCCAAAGTCGAAACAAAAATTTACCAATCCTTTTGAAATTTGGTAGGCTAGATTTATGACGATAACTGTTTTCTGTGAAAAGGGCGAAATCGGTGAAGCCACGCCAGTTTTATACACAGTCCGTGTGTCCTTCCGCATGGCCGTTAACACGATAACTTGAGCAAAAATCGACATATCTTTACTGAACTCAGTTCACGTACTTATCTGAACTCACTTTATTGGTATAAAAATGAACGAAATCCGACTATGACCACGTCCACTTTTTCGATATCGCTGAAAATTACGAAAATGAAAATGCCATAATTCTATACAGTATACGAAAAAAGGTATGAAACGTTGTAATTGGATTGGTTTATTGACGGAAATATAACTGTAGAAAAACGTTGTAAATGTTATGTGACACCTACCATATTCAGTAGAAGAAAATGAAAAGGTTCTGCAGGGCGAAATAAAAAACCCTTGACATCTTGCAGGAATACTGTACGTGGTATATATATCAAATCAATTAGCGTAGCCAACAGATGATGTTCTGGTCACACCCTGTCCACATTTTGGTCAGGATATCTGGAAAATGCCTTCACATATACATACTACCACCACTCCCTTTTAAAACTCTCATTAATAACTTTAATTTGATACCAATATCGTACAGAAACACATTCCAGCGTCAACCTCTGGTCCACTTTATGGCGATATCCCTAAATGGGTCCACCTCAGAACTGTGGCCCCTCCCTCATAAAATACTCTTTAATGCCTTTCATTTGGATACACATGTCATACAAACATTCCAGGGTTACCTCGTTCATTTTCCTAGCATGGTATTTTCCCTTATGTTTGTCACCATATCTCTCAACTGAGTATGTAATATTCGTTACACCCGAACTTAACCTTCCTTTCTTGTTTTGCTTATCTTTCAGTCATAAAATTTATTGGCATTTGCTTTGGTCACATTGATGAGCTAAAAATGGAAATGTAGGTAGGGGTGATCGACCCGGTTTAAGCCGGTTTTTCTTAATTTTTCGCCCCTTTTTTTGATCCTAAAATTTCGAATATCGAATATCCGGTTTTTTTCTTCGTAACCGGGGTTTTCAGAAGGCTAAAAAGGCTTTGAAAGTTTATCGAAATACGGCAACATGTTAAATTTTTATCGAGATCTGGATCACGGTCCGTTGGAACGCGGGGTAATTGTATTATATCTTGTTTTTATGAAGCGGCAACACAATACACATATGTATAGCTTATGTGTATGGTAGCACCAGAGACAGCTGTTTTAAACATTTATAATACGTAATAATGATTTTTAGCAGATGTCTTCAAGAGTATGGCGATGTTTTAGGCGCAAAGAAAGGAGAAGGCCAAATGCCTGAATTGCCACAAAATTTTAAGCTGCAAAGGTTCCTCAACTTCAAACGCTGCTCACAACCATATAAAGTGGTTCAAAATTGATATAAGAAAGATGATGCTCAGCAGAAAGACATTGAATGCGCACCAGCCACTTCAGGAAACATCTCCACTGTCCGCTTGCAAAGTTTCTGGTAAAGAAAGAATCTATAGGAGAAATATTCGCACACAGACTGCGTTGCAGAGATGTATGTCCGTAGCTGGTTACGCGTAGAGAAATCACGCGTCACACTTTAGAATTCATTATGAGTCAAGAGTGATTCAAGGGCGTGTGAAGTCGCAACCTCTCGAGGATGTGCGCAGCGCATATATATAGCCTCTCCAAGCCATTGTCAACACTGACCTGACCCGCGGCGAATACATGATTTATTACACAGACGAGGCTCTGGCGATCTCAGGTTCCTCGTGGAACTAGGGGGTGACGGGGAGGTATG
>JARSSU010026855.1:0-10681 GCA_029619165.1 Eurosta solidaginis | reverse complement strand
GCCAAAAGTTGCTACAGAATTGGTGTGCCTTGACTATAACCAACCGTTGATGCGTGGGCATTGCCTGAAAGAGAGGGCACACCAAAAGCGCGTGATGCTGCAAAGCAGAGACGACATTTGCGGTAATCAGCCACCGCGGGGATGATGCGACATGTCGGGGCTGCGGGTACTACGACTCGCGATTCCAGCGAGCGACGTGGTGTGGGAACCGGAGGGCGCTGACGATCCATCTGTGAAAGGAGAGGATATGAATGCATATTAGTGGTATGTCTGAGAGGAATCGCCAGGTTAGGGACTGATTGTGAGAGATACGGGATGGTTCAGTTATGTTCTGAGATGGTGTCAATATTTAGTCTTAGTGGACTGTAGTTAGTTCGGGAGATGATAGGGAACCATGCGAGGCTGAATTAGTTCCGCTGGTGGCAGGAAACACAATTTTGTGATAGGCCTGGTGAGCACACCGTTTTGCGTGCGTACGTCGACTACTCGGATATGGCCGTCTCTTCCTAGATGGGTGTCTTCCACGCGTCCTAGGCGCCATTCGGTAGGGGGTAGGTTGTCTTCCTTGATGACGACTAGATCGCCGATTTTAGGGGGAGGTTGAGCGGTTTGCCATCGGTAACGCTTGTGTAACTCCATGAGATAGTCATTCTTCCAGCGCTTGCTGAATTGGTGATGTAAAACTTTCAAGCCGTTCCCAACGGTTGATCATAGAGAGGTGTTCATAGTTCGGTTCGGGGATGGCGAGAAGGGGTGCGCCTCGGAGAAAGTGGCCAGGTGTGAGGGCGGTGAGATCCGCTGGGTCCTGAGAAAGCGGGGAGATAGGACGAGAATTGAGTACGGCCTCTATGCGAATTAATAACGTTGAGAATTCTTCAAAGGTGAAGCTGTGTGTTCCGGCGACCTTTTTAAAATGGGTTTTAAAGCTTTTGACGGCAGATTCCCATAATCCGCCCATGTGGGGTGCGCCGGGGGGTATAAATTTCCATCGATGCCTTGTGGCGCGTACTTTTGGACAATATCTGTCGAGACTTCGTTGAGGAAGGTGACGAACTCTACTTCGGTAGCTCGCTTAGCACCAATGAAGTTGTGCCGTTGTCGCTCATCATTTGCTTCGGGTACCCTCGACGCCCTACAAACCGGGCGAAGGCAGCGAGAAAAGCCTTACTAGTGAGATCCGAACACAATTCCAGGTGGATCGCCTTGGTGGTGAAGCAAACGAAAACGGCCACATAACCTTTTACGAGGGTTGGAGATCGGAGCATCGAAGCTTTGATTTGAAACGGGCCGGCGAAGTCTACGCCAGTAGTAGTGAAGGGGGGCGCGAAAGTACATCGTTCGGGGGGTAAAGCTGCCATTATTTGGGATTGCGTTTGTCGCTTATGGATGGTGCAGACTTTACATTGGAAAATACATTTTTTCAGCTGAGGTTTGAGTCGGGGGGTATAGAATTCCTGCCTCATAGCTTGTTGCAGGAGGCGGAGGTCCGCATGGAGGAAGCTCTCGTGTAGAAACCTTATATAGAGGGAAGTAAATCGAGCCTTTTCGGGGAGAATGATGGGATGACATTCATTGTAGGTCATGTCGGCGTTTACTAATCGTCCGTTGGCACGGAGAATCCCGTTTGTATCCAGGAAGGGGTCAAGTGCCAGTAGGGGACTTCGCTTTCCGATTGGTTTTGAATTTTCGAGGGAAGCTCTTTCGGAAGCGAAGAATCTCGACTGAGTCAAGCTCAGCAGACGGATTTTCGCGCGCATGACGTCGGCGTAAGAGAGGGCGGGATCGTTAGGGGTACGATTGCCTCCTACAGCATTTCTAAGCCGAGTTACAAATTTCAACACGTACGCTGTTACGCGTAGGGCGCGGGGATAGGCGGAGAACCGTTCTAAGAAGTCTTCTGACTCTTCCGCTGCATGCAGTGCTTCGACTCGGCGAAGTTCGGGGGGTACAATATTTCTGGCCGTTGGTGTTGGCCAGTCCTCGGGGGGTCGGGAAAGCCACTCTGGACCATTCCACCATAGCGATGAGTTAGCGAGATCGTCGGGGCTGCATCCTCTGGTTCCAAGATCCGCGGGGTTGTCTTTGCTTCGCACATGTCGCCAAGGGACATTTCCAACGAGGTCTATAATCTGCGCTGTTCGGTTAGAGACGTATGTTTTCCACGAGTGGGGTGGCTTTTCCAACCAGGCTAGCACGATTTCCGAATCGGACCACATGATTAATTTTTTTTGACTTAGGCCGAGATGGGGTTGGACTACTGCGACTAATTTGGCTAATAAGAGCGCTCCGCATAGCTCCAGGCGTGGCAAACTAATAGTTTTGAGAGGAGCCACTTTGCCTTTGGACACTATAAGGTGAGAGTGGACCTGAGCACCGACGGTACTTCTTAGGTACAGGGTTGCGCAATAAGCCTTTTCTGAGGCGTCGCAGAATCCGTGGAGCTCAACATATTGATCGGGCGTAAAATTCATCCATCGGGGTATATGGATGGCTGAGATAGAGGGAAGATTTTGAGAGAACTGCGCCCATTTGGCTAGACGGATGGGTTTAACCTTCTCGTCCCATTCGGTCCCGTCTAACCACAATTCTTGCATGAGCATCTTCGCTTGGATCATTATGGGCGTCAGCCACCCTGCGGGATCGAAAAGTTTCGCAATGGAGGAGAGGATTTGCCGCTTCGTGGCTGCAGTGGATGCCGGATTTGAGTCGACGGTATACGAGAATGTATCCGTTAGGGCGTTCCACTGGATGCCCAGGGTCTTGGCGGTGCTAGTCTTTTCGAACTCGAGAAAGTTTGTTTCCAGCAGATCAGTTTTCGATATTTTTTGGAGGATGTTGGGATGGTTTGCCGTGATCTTTTTTAGGGGAAAGCCGGCTGAATTGAGAGCGTCTATAGTCTCTGTTAGGGATTGCTCGGCTGATTGGAGATCATGACTGCCAGATAAAATATCGTCAACATACGTCTCGGATTTTAGTATTGGGGGCTGCGCGTGGATGGGAATCGGCTACATCTTTCGACAGCTCGTGTAGGGTGCGAATAGCCAGGAAACGCGCAATTAAACCCAAAGGTGATCATTTGGGACCAGTTCGGAAGGTCTCGTCTGGAGCTTAATGATTGTTCCCAAAGCGCAACAGTATTTTCTGGGAGCTTGGACGTTACTAAATAAATTAAAATGGGATCCCAACTCTCTGTCGAGACTTGTTGGATTGCTAATATTTGGAGGCAGTTGTTTACGGAGGATTGCAGTCTTTGGATTTCATCACTGTTTTCCGATTGAATCGCTTTTAGATTCATGAGAATTCGGATTTGATTGTCGACTAGGACTCTTTTATTTTCGTATCGGGATTTCAGAGCTTCCCAAGCCAGAGTAAAGTTGGCATCACTTAGTGGGAATTGCTTTACTATCTGGCCTTCTTTTCCTTGGGTTTTGTACCTGAGATGGTACAATTTTTGGGCGCTTGAGAGTTTCGGGTGATTGATATAGACCGCTGTGAACATGTCACGGAAGGACGGCCATTGATCATAACTCCCGTAAAAGACTTCGGTGTCACAGGCGGGTACTTTGAGGTGCGTACCGGAATTTTCTTGGGGAGTGGTGGTTGTAGCGGGGACGGGATTGCTTAGTACCCTTAGCTGGAGCTGATCGCCTATTCTTGCCTTTGTGTCTTCATATGCTATAAGGCAGGCGCGGTATTTGCTGAAGGCTGAGACCTTAAAGTCGTCGGGAAGGTCGTTGTCATCTGACTCTACGACGGCGTCATATGCGCTCTGTAGCCTTTCCCAGAACACATCGATATTTTTGTCTTTTATTTTTAGGGATGCCTCGGTGTTATCTTGGATGTCAGTTGTACCGAACCGAGCGCAGTAATCCGAAAAGAGATCCGTTTCGGATATAAATTTACTTTCGACCACGCTAGCCATTCTGAAGAGGGACTTGCTTAATTTTATTTTTGCTATTTTGGTTATTTTGGAGATTGCCGAATGTTTATTTCTACGGGAAAACCAAAGGGATAAGTTTTCCTATTGGTCGAGAGTGTAGTAGGCTAGGACCAGTTAGACTCAATTGGGATTAGTCTGGGCCAGTTGGAATGAGCGGCAGAATTTCCTGCTGGGTAAATCAAACTATGTGAATGTGGCCGAATTTGCTGCTGGGTGTACCGAGTAATAATTATGTGGGAATATGTATTTATATTATACCGCAAGGGACACAAGTTAACTTTGTGAGAGTATGAGTGGGATCTGCCGTTTTGTAATGCACCGTTTTATGTACGTTTGTATATGTACTCCTGCTGTGAAGATAGTGGGACTTGCACTGATATTTGCGGCACGCTCCTCAGTACTAAATGCAGTATACTGAATGTGAAAAAAACGCTTCACTAATGATACCGGCAACAATGCTTTGAAAGCCGGGAATGTAATGGCGAAATATGTATGTATAAACGAAACTCTCATTTGTTAAGTACTGGCTTGAATGTTTATCTTGCTTATTTAATCTGCTTTCTTTTCCAAGGTTTGTAACTTCCAGGTGATGTATTTGGGTTGTTTGGTGGTTTAGTCACATTCGTTGTGTGATATTCAACAAAACATTGTTATGACAGTGCGATATTAATGCATAAACACTTGCATTTACTTATTTATTGGTTTGTTTGAAAAAGCTCTAATCTTTTGTACAAGAAAATAACACCAGAATTATTATAAAATTCAAATAACAAAATGCCAATGAAAAAATGTATAAACTTGCTAATTCGCACGATAGCAAAAATATGTAATAACCAAAAGTATTGATTTGCATAGAAAAAGGAAATTTTACAAAAACTGTGCTGTTCAGATGACAATGATCAAATTTTATGTATACACAAAAGGTGGTGGTTTTTTGACAGGTAGCGATCCGGCAGGTGGGTTGCTCGATGGAAGCTGCCACACGTCCATGAGGAGACCCAATGGGAACTTTAAAGGTAGATACAATGCACTGATTCTAGGGATACTTCAATATAAAAATACAATTCAATACTCGAATACAATGCAAGATACGGGTTATATTATATATAAATTCATAGATATGCGATACAATAAAATTCAATAATTGAATATAATACCAAGTACGGGTTAAATATATAAATTCATAAAATTAAATTCAATAAAAAAAGGAGGGAGATGGGACGGGTGACAGCCTACACCGCGTAACCATCAGGTGATCCAATCACTTTGGAATTTTGACGTCTATGCAAAAGATATCACACTTAGTTATCATTCACAATGTCAGAAATCTCAAACATCAACAAGTAAAGGCGTTTTAGTTTAGAATTTTCAACTAAATTTTGGCATTTTTTAATTTGTATAACAATCAAAAACATTTTGTTTGGCAATAATACAGCTGATAAACACTCAAGTTTATCAAGAGTATTACTAGGTGTGTTCATATAACAGCGTGTGTAAATGGATATAATTTTACACCTTATAAGTTTGTATGCTTTCATGAGTCCCCCTATTGCCAAGAATCATAAAGTTACCGATAACATATCGTTAGCTTAATGTGAAAATGTGCTAAGTCACTTTTTTTGAAAAATTGTATTTTAATGCAGTTTTAAAACTGAATTCAAAATACATCGATAACAAGAAAAAAATATTTTAATTTTTAATTTTTACGTGTTGTTTGCAATGATGTGTAAATGTACTAAGTCGTCAACTGTTCAAAAAAAAATGGGCTAAGTCAACCAGTCAATAATATCAATCTGAATTACTAGTCATTTCTTTGTGCGCGCATTTTATTTACTTATTTAATTCGTTCAATCTAAAAGTGCATGCTTTGTTGTTGTTGTTGTATTAACTATAAAGACACTCCCCGAAAGCTTTGGGCCGATGTTGATGGTCCTTTGCCGCACATAGATCCGGTACGTTCAGGTAACAAAACACTATTAAGGTACTAGTCCGACCATCTCGGGAATGATTTATATGACCACATTAAACCTTCTAGGCCATCCCGTCCTCCCCACCCCCTAGTTCCATGAGGAACTTAGGGTCGCGAGAGCCTCGGCTGTCAGTGAAACAGAATTCGCCACGGGAATGTGAGGTTGGCAATTGGCTTGGAGAAGCCATATATTGCGCTGGGAACCACTTGAGAGGGTTGCCTACACAACCCTTGAAATTGGATTCACCCAATTGAGACATACCTTTGCTGTTTGATAAATGCTTTGCGCTCCCCATAATCTACTTCAATTCTTACATGTCGATAACTACGTGCTTTGTTACAGACTAGTTAAAAATAGAAAACAATTCAAGCTTAAACTTATAGAAGCTGTTATTAAAATTAAGAACACACACACATTTGCTAGATGTATAGTCCTAGTTATAGGTTCATTCATAGCATAATTCGTTTTATTAGTTATTTAGATAAATAATCTATTATGCCGAAGATCACGCATTGGAATATATGGAATGAACAAATAGGATAAATCAGAGCAACTCGTGCTAACGTTTATTACATTGTAGGCAAGCATGAGTGAGATTCAAGTTCTTCTGTCTTGCAAAGCCTGAAGACCAAGCAATTTGTACCTGCTGGTATATCATGGGAGGCCGTCTGGCCAATGAAGCATACGTAAAGCAATTTTTGTAAACAAATTTTGAACTCTCTCAATTTTATAGGAGTTATATTCATAGAAAGTATTCCATATTATTGAGCAATATTCAAGACCACTTCTGACCAAGGATATATAAAGTGCCTTCAACGTCATAGGGTCCTTAAATTCCCTGGTGTTACGTCTACTGAACCCAACCAATGCAACAAATTTTGAAACAATGAAGTCAATGTGACTAGAAAAAGAGAGTTTTGAGTCAAAAATTATACCTAAGTCTTTACTCTCTTGACAATGATTAAGAGATTTAGCATTTAGTTTGTAGATACATTATGTGGCAGCTGTCTTTATGGAATAAGACACAACACAGCATTTGTTTAAATTTAAATAAAATAAAGATCGCGGGTTCGAATCGAGCTCAAGGCCTAACAATAATTTTTTATCATTATTATTGTTATGATAAATTTTTTCTTAATTGAAAAAATTTTTAAATTAGAATAGAAGAAAGAAAAAATTTAGACAACTTCCAAAGCTCGTTGTATAGATCCATTTCGGGAACTGCTAAATTCCTTCATCGACAACGTTTAGGCGCCGCTGCTATAACCATTCAGCCATCACAGCGGTTTTCTGTTTGTCTTCATTAATCCTACTTCTATTTTGGTTCGTGCCAATTGATATTCACAACACTGCGACATCTGTTGCAGAATGGATGT
Organism: Eurosta solidaginis; assembly: GCA_029619165.1. Taxonomy (NCBI): domain Eukaryota; kingdom Metazoa; phylum Arthropoda; class Insecta; order Diptera; family Tephritidae; genus Eurosta; species Eurosta solidaginis. The sequence goes on along the minus strand of JARSSU010026855.1, from coordinate 3,395 downwards.
GAAAATTGGACTTATTTGATGGCAATGCTGCCATAGTGTCATATTTTATTGACACTTTTTTCCCCGTGCTCTGGGATGTATTAAAAATTTTTGTTGTTATATCGGCCTACTGAATTTAAGATCGCGGGTTCGAATCGAGCTCAAGGCCTAACAATAATTTTTTATCATTATTATTGTTATGATAAATTTTTTCTTAATTGAAAAAAATTTTTAAATTAGAATAGAAGAAAGAAAAAATTTAGACAACTGCCAAAGCTCGTTGTATAGATCCATTTCGGGAACTGCAAAATTCCTTCATCGGCAACGTTTAGGCGCCGCTGCTATAACCATTCAGCCATCACAGCGGTTTTCTGTTTGTCTTCATTAATCCTACTTCTATTTTGGTTCGTGCCAATTGATATTCACAACACTGCGACATCTGTTGCAGAATGGATGTGAAAATTGGACTTATTTGATGGCAATGCTGCCATAGTGTCATATTTTATTGACACTTTTTTCCCCGTGCTCTGGGATGTATTAACAATTTTTGTTGTTATATCGGCCTACTGAATTTAAGATCGCGGGTTCGAATCGAGCTCAAGGCCTAACAATAATTTTTTATCATTATTATTGTTATGATAAATTTTTTCTTAATTGAAAAAATTTTTAAATTAGAATAGAAGAAAGAAAAAATTTAGACAACTGCCAAAGCTCGTTGTATAGATCCATTTCGGGAACTGCTAAATTCCTTCATCGGCAACGTTTAGGCGCCGCTGCTATAACCATTCAGCCATCACAGCGGTTTTTCTGTTTGTCTTCATTAATCCTACTTCTATTCTGGTTCGTGCCAATTGATATTCACAACACTGCGACATCTGTTGCAGAATGGATGTGAAAATTGGACTTATTTGATGGCAATGCTGCCATAGTGTCATATTTTATTGACACTTTTTCCCCGTGCTCTGGGATGCATTAACAATTTTTGTTGTTATATCGGCCTACTGAATTTAAGATCGCGGGTTCGAATCGAGCTCAAGGCCTAACAATAATTTTTTATCATTATTATTGTTATGATAAATTTTTTCTTAATTGAAAAAATTTTTAAATTAGAATAGAAGAAAGAAAAAATTTAGACAACTGACAAAGCTCGTTGTATAGATCCATTTCGGGAACTGCTAAATTCCTTCATCGGCAACGTTTAGGCGCCGCTGCTATAACCATTCAGCCATCACAGCGGTTTTCTGTTTGTCTTCATTAATCCTACTTCTATTTGGTTCGTGCCAATTGATATTCACAACACTGCGACATCTGTTGCAGAATGGATGTGAAAATTGGACTTATTTGATCGCAATGCTGCCATAGTGTCATATTTTATTGACACTTTTTTCCCCGTGCTCTGGGATGTATTAACAATTTTTGTTGTTATATCGGCCTACTGAATTTAAGATCGCGGGTTCGAATCGAGCTCAAGGCCTAACAATAATTTTTTATCATTATTATTGTTATGATAAATTTTTTCTTAATTGAAAAAATTTTTAAATTAGAATAGAAGAAAGAAAAAATTTAGACAACTGCCAAAGCTCGTTGTATAGATCCATTTCGGGAACTGCTAAATTCCTTCATCGGCAACGTTTAGGCGCCGCTGCTATAACCATTCAGCCATCACAGCGGTTTTTCTGTTTGTCTTCATTAATCCTACTTCTATTCTGGTTCGTGCCAATTGATATTCACAACACTGCGACATCTGTTGCAGAATGGATGTGAAAATTGGACTTATTTGATGGCAATGCTGCCATAGTGTCATATTTTATTGACACTTTTTTCCCCGTGCTCTGGGATGTATTAACAATTTTTGTTGTTATATCGGCCTACTGAATTTAAGATCGCGGGTTCGAATCGAGCTCAAGGCCTAACAATAATTTTATTATCATTATTATTGTTATGATAAATTTTTTCTTAATTGAAAAAATTTTTTAAATTAGAATAGAAGAAAGAAAAAATTTAGACAACTGCCAAAGCTCGTTGTATAGATCATTTCGGGAACTGCTAAATTCCTTCATCGGCAACGTTTAGGCGCCGCTGCTATAACCATTCAGCCATCACAGCGGTTTTTCTGTTTGTCTTCATTAATCCTACTTCTATTTTGGTTCGTGCCAATTGATATTCACAACACTGCGACATCTGCTGCAGAATGGATGTGAAAATTGGACTTATTTGATGGCAATGCTGCCATAGTGTCATATTTTATTGACACTTTTTTCCCCGTGCTCTGGGATGTATTAACAATTTTTGTTGTTATATCGGCCTACTGAATTTAAGATCGCGGGTTCGAATCGAGCTCAAGGCCTAACAATAATTTTTTATCATTATTATTGTTATGATAAATTTTTTCTTAATTTTTAAATTAGAATAGAAGAAAGAAGAATCAAATAAGTCCAATTTTCACATCCATTCTGCAACAGATGTCGCAGTGTTGTGAATATCAATTGGCACGAACCAAAATAGAAGTAGGATTAATGAAGACAAACAGAAAACCGCTGTGATGGCTGAATGGTTATAGCAGCGGCGCCTAAACGTTGCCGATGAAGGAATTTAGCAGTTCCCGAAATGGATCTATCCAAGAGCTTTGGCAGTTGTCTAAATTTTTTCTTTCTTCTATTCTAATTTAAAAATTTTTTCAATTAAGAAAAAATTTATCATAACAATAATAATGATAAAAAATTATTGTTAGGCCTTGAGCTCGATTCGAACCCGCGATCTTAAATTCAGTAGGCCGATATAACAACAAAAATTGTTAATACATCCCAGAGCACGGGGAAAAAAGTGTCAATAAAGTATGACACTATGGCAGCATTGCCATCAAATAAGTCCAATTTTCACATCCATTCTGCAACAGATGTCGCAGTGTTGTGAATATCAATTGGCACGAACCAAAATAGAAGTAGGATTAATGAAGACAAACAGAAAACCGCTGTGATGGCTGAATGGTTATAGCAGCGGCGCCTAAACGTTGCCGATGAAGGAATTTAGCAGTTCCCGAAATGGATCAATACAACGAGCTTTGGCAGTTGTCTACATTTTTTCTTTCTTCTATTCTAATTTAAAAATTTTTTCAATTAAGAAAAAATTTATCATAACAATAATAATGATAAAAAATTATTGTTAGGCCTTGAGCTCGATTCGAACCCGCGATCTTAAATTCAGTAGGCCGATATAACAACAAAAATTTAAAAATAAATTATTGCGCCATCCGGCAAAAGAGGCCAGATCAGAACCGTAGAAATAGTTTGACCAATAAATATTATCTTGGGTGAAATATATAGTTTTAGTCTCATATTTCAATCATTGTAAGGGAGGGGAGGTTGATGGGAAATATAGTTGAGTGTATGGAAAGTAGGAAAAAAAGTGCAGGAAAA